>BQNB010011021.1:0-82475 GCA_026074375.1 Tanacetum coccineum
TCATATCTTGTGCTATTGATCTATGATGTAACATCCTCCAACCCATATTCCGCTGCGACCCATTTTGGGGGTGTTACATCCATACCCGAATAGATCTATTTCATAACATTCGCGCTCACCCTTCAAGTGATTTACAGTTCATGACGCTGTGACGTAGACTTGTATGTACCCAAATTTGGGCAGTGATACAAATAATGCGTATATATACTCCCGTTACCGGTGTCCCCTCCAAGAACACCCGGGCAGTAATGTAATGCGTATATACTCCCGTTACCGGTGTCCCCTCCAAGAACACCCGGGTAGTAATTTTATTGGTATTAGTTCAATCAGCTTAAGCTAATCCGAAATCATTTCCAATGTAAAGTATGCATTTGTGACAAAAATGAAGTCAAATAATGTATCCCATAGCGAGCTATGCAAATAAGTATGTAAACCAATTTGTAATAAATCATGTAAATGCATTTGAAAACAAGCATGTTCTCACCCCAAAAATATATGTAAAACCAGTAAAACATGGGGCTATAAACTCACAAAATCCCTTAAAACAATCACATTGTTATAAGATAACCGAGTAAGTATAAGAATTTGTAGACAAGCATGTATCCCCCTCGCGGGTTATAAAACATTCAAAAGATTGAAAAGCGAGGCTATGAACTCACATTGATTAAAGACCACGATCAATTAATCCAATTAAATCACAACTGAATCTGCAACGATCTCGACCACGACCTATAATTATGTCGTTCGATTATAACACGTAATAAATACGACCAACGATGCGTACATCGTTACCCCAAAATCATACATATTTTTATATGTATACATACATATATACATGTGATGAGAAATCCACTTGCGCGTCTTTAAACCTTAACCCTTAGTATATTATTTGTATATATACTATTTTCCGTCCAATATAACTTATCTCTAATATTTAAAGAAAGTTACTATTTTATAACCGAATAATGATCTTAAAACTATTAATTGAAATAATATATTAATCGACCTTTAGATTTGACCCGCTATATCTCAACTTTTAAAGCAGACAATCCTCGCGGTAAAGTAAAACGTCATTACGAACAACTTTCGTGTTTCGCCGGAAGGCTGAAACGGACTCGAAAGTGATCAAATCATTTAATTAATAAATCTGCCATTTTTAATATTTATTAAAAATAACCTATTTTTCTACTAAAGTGTATATTCCGATTTCGATCCAGTTTCTTCGTTATTGGGAGTTAGAAGTCCCGTTTTATATCAAAACGTCCGTCAAAATATAATTTGTTATATTTTATAAACCAAAGTCTAACTTTTCAAGGTCTCGAATCCCGAATCTCATGTTCTATTTTCTGATTTAAATTACTCGTGATATAAAGGCACTAAAGTCCATTTTTAGTCCAATTCTCGTCTCAAATATGACTAATATCACTTATACATTAATATCAGTCCCGTTTTAATATTCATATCGTATTTTACTTAGACGCGCAATTTATAATATTTTTCATCACATTTTATATAAATCGATTAAATGAAACAATTTATATATTTTCGTGTTAACCAAACTCACTTTATTTCGGTGTCATCCCACAACTCGACGCACCCCGGCTGATGGACAGCCAAACGCACCCTTGTGGCTGTCTCAGCCAAACGCACCCTTGTTGATTTATAACAAACCAAACACGCCCCTCTTAGTATTTATAACAGCCAAACGCACCCCTTGGCGTTGGCTGTTACAACCAAACGCACCCTACAGCTGTGAACCCACAACCGACCCATCTGGTTGCACCCCGGCTGTCAACCCAACCCGACACACTCGTTCCCCCGGTGGTCCCCGGCT
Organism: Tanacetum coccineum; assembly: GCA_026074375.1. Lineage (NCBI taxonomy): Eukaryota > Viridiplantae > Streptophyta > Magnoliopsida > Asterales > Asteraceae > Tanacetum > Tanacetum coccineum. Next base: position 1,835 of record BQNB010011021.1, read on the forward strand.
GTCTCGAACCAAACGCACCCTATTTGGGCGGCGTGACAGCCAAACCAAACACCCATTTGCTGCTAAATCTATAAACAAACACCCTTGGTACATCATTAAAAACCAAACCCGACTCACTTCCTCACCGGGTTATATACCCGGCTGTCAACCCACAACCCGACGCATCCCCTTGATGGCGGCTGTCACAACCAAACGGACCCTTTTTCCGTTGTATAACAACCCGACGTAAACCAAACGCGCCCTTGTTGGGTGGCTGTCCGGAAACCAACCCAACGAACACCCCCTTGCAAATATAACCGAACCAAACGCGCCCTTGTTGGGTGGCTGCCACCCAAACCCACCTTAGGGTGGTGGCTGCCCCGAACCCAACGCACCCTCGCCGGGTTTATACCCGGTTGTTACCACAACCCAACCCCGGCTGTGAAACCCAAACCAACGCACCCTTGTTGGCTGCTAAACCCCACGCACCCTCACCGGGTTTTATACCCACAACCCGACCCGACACAACGCACCCTCGTCGGCTGTGGTCCCAAACCAACGCACCCTCGTCGGCTGTTACCACAAACCCGACCCGACGCACTCGGTGGTGTTACCACCAACCCACCACCAACCCGAACACCCCTTGGTTTTTATGACCATAACCCGAACCCACCCACACCTTTTTCTTTATAAACCAAACCAAACACCCTGGTTGGTTTTTCTGTCGAGCCCAAAACGCACCCCGGGCTGCGGCTGTGGTGATGATGATGGCGGTTTTATGATGATGATGATGATGTAGATGGTGGCGGTGGCAGTGAGGGTGGTGGAAATGGCGCGTGGGAGAGAGTGAGTTGGTGGATCGGATAGATCCGGTAGTGAGGAACATATTTGGTGTTGGTCGGAAAAGTCACCGGAAAACTTTTCCGGTGACCGGAGGTGGTGGCCGGCGGTGGGGAGGGGTGGCCGGATTTGGGAGAGAAGATGAGAGGTGAGAGAGATGTATGTGTATAAAATGAGATGGAATGAAAAATGATATAAGATTTTTATATATATATCAATTTAAAATGAAAAGTTTTAATAGTTGAGGGGTTAAAAGTGTAACATTTTTGGTATAGTTTTTATAAAAACGGTTCGGGACTCATTTGAGCGACTTAACGAACGATTCAAATCTCGAAACCTGCGCCATTGTTTTTCAAATCATTTTTCCGATAAAAATGAGTATTTATTTGATAATATTTCAGAAATATTTTATAACATTAAATAAAATATCTGTTATTCAATTTATGAACCGGTTTCGCTCTGTCCGAAATAAAATGGATTTCAACTCGAATAGTCGCGTTTTCAAAAACGCTTTTAATTAAAAATGATGAATAATTTATTTAATATTTTTATTAAATAAATACTGATAACTAAAAACAAATTTAATTGTTTTTGTGTGTCCGCGTTGTATATTGTTCGAATAATGTTTGCGGTGCTGTTTTAGCCCTTTTCGGCTCGTTTCCAGGTCTCGGGCAAAACTAAAAAGTTGTCAGGAATGTCATTCCACATCAAATTGCTTTAGAGTCCGAGTAGTGAAAACGTGATTTAGATGATCGTTCTTATAAGTCAAGCCAGACCCTAAAAGTCAAAGATTGACATCGTCATTCTAAATTCGAAAATTCTTGATTGTTACAGTACCTACCCCTTAAAGAAATCTCGTCCCGAGATTAAATTTGTGTTATCCGATTGTGTGACCGAGAAAAGGTTTAAAATCTGATAAACCGTTTCTAAGCAAGACGATGATAACTTTCTTCAGCAAGATTAGATGTTTCGACACTTCTCAACATACCAAAAGTTTGGCTAAGTTGACCAGGATATTTAATCCATCAAGGTAGATATTTTAGAAAAATATCGTTACAAGTTTCATGATTGATATTAACACCAATGGTATCGCTCTCACTCGAACATCCCGCTTACTCAGACCACAATATTGTCTGCTTTACCCGCATGCTCACCGCTTTGCTTTTGTGTCCCTTGCTTAGGACTTCCCGCAGGTTACCCAAACCGGTGCTACTCTCACTCAAGCCTGCTCAACTGCCAGTTCTTGGCAGTACTAGGATGTATCGCGACCTAAGTCTTCTTACTAGTGGCCCGAAATGAATAGTCCAACTATCTGTTTCGTCGATAGGTGTTTATCTCGTTTAAGGGGAGTTGCATTACTTATTGAATAAAGTTGTATCAGTCGGGACCGCTCCAGGACCCAACAATAGCGACCATAACGTCAATACTATAACAAATGGTGACGGGATATTGCACTCAGTCTGTTAGCTCCACAGACAGTTCGTGATTTCAAGGACTTGCAATGGCAAAAGTAATAACTTAAGAATGAGATAAAGTAGCTCCAAATGAGGCCTTAAGATTTATGCGGAGTGGCAAGACACTATTGTGCTTCCAAACCTTTTTAACGGATTCTGATGATTATCGATTTCAGGTTTATACTCGTGTCATATCGGATACCATTAAGCCCACTTATTTATAATTTCTTATTTACATAAAGAAGCGTCCAAATTTATGTAAGTAAGAAATGATAAACTTATGGTTCGGTGATTTATAATTTATTTATTTAACTGAAGAGGCGTCCCAATCCTTTCAAATAAATAAATTATAAATCATCCTACCTCCCGAATAAGTCCCGGTGCACATACGCTTACTCTCATAACTTCAAGTGGTTTGACAGACATCATGGCTCTAATGAGTATGGACAAGTGATTTAAAACCCGATCTTTGAATCGGGAGTAAAAACTGCCAGGCGAGATCAACATAGAGTTCAAGATAATTAATGAGTACTCGGTTAGAGTAAATAAGGTAAAGATCTCTATAAACAAATCAGTATAGTGATTACCATATCGATCCTCCTATTACAAGTCCCGCCTATACAAGACTTGCAATACTTAGATTCATACACAATCCCGTGTAAACAGAACTGTGACGGGCTTTGTTAACATATCAATTATCATATCAATCCTCATATTACAAGTCCCGCCTATACAAGACTTGTAATACTTAGATTCATACATAATTCAATGTAAACAAAATTATGACGGTCTCCGTGTAATACGATATTATATAAAGTTATGAAGAAAAATAATATTCTTAGAGACCATTGTTTAACTTACAATGTCTGAGAACAAAATGAGACCATTGTGCAACTCACAATGTCTAAGAAGTAAAATGAGACCATTGTATAACTCACAATGTCTGAGGTATAATTGAGACCATTGTTTAACTTACAATGTCTGAGGTATAATTGAGACCATTGTGCAACTCACAATGTCTGACATATAATTGAGACCATTGTTTAACTTACAATGTCTGAGGTATAATTGAGACCATTGTGCAACTCACAATGTCTGACATATAATTGAGACCATTGTGCAACCCACAATGTCTTAAGAAACGCTCCGGTATTTATATAAATAACTCTTATATAAATAAGCGTACGATATACGCGAAAGGAATGCAAGCATATATATATTATATATATGTATGCCACGTAAGCACTTAATGCAACACGTAATGTAAGCACATAAGCAAGTAGTGAGTATGCACTTTGAAAATGTTTGTTGTGATGCAATTATTTGTGAAAACGGTTATAGTCTAGGGTAAAATATGCAACCTAGTTCTCTATAACCATTGCTCTGATACCAATCTGTAACACCCCCAAAAATCATATACAACGCAGCGGAAACACATTTGGTGTTACTTCGTAATACACAGCAATAGATACAAGAGAACGACCTCTAGGTGTCGTTTGAATAATAACATTGTTGATTCAATAAAAAAATCTGAATTTAATAATACATTGTCCATATTTGCAATCACAAAGAAACGCTTGAATGTTAAAGACACCAATGCACATCAATATATCCAAGCATCTAATTCACCTGAGAAAACATGCTTAAAAGTGTCCAACAATAAAGTTGGTGAGTATAGATTTATTTAAATATGAATGATAATCCACTGCATCATCACAGTAACATGTAAAAATCCCAAAACTGAATAGTATAAAGAATGCATGAACAATTTTATGTCACCAAAAAAAAATAAAAAAAGGTTAAACCAAATCTTATCCATCAGAGTTAAATAAAGACTGCATAACACCAATTTATGTCCATCAAAGTTAACCAATCTTATCCCAAAGATTTATAAAGAATGCATGACACATTTTATGTCACCAAAAGTACCAATCTTATCCCAAAGATTTATAAAGAATGCATGACACATTTTATGTCACCAAAAGTACCAATCTTATCCCAAAGATTTATAAAGAATGCATAACACATTTTATGAACAAAATTGAGTCACTATATAAATTCCGTGACATTGCCCGCACTATATAAATTCCGTGCCCGCACTATATAAATTTCGTGCCATGTTGGGGAGGCCCGATAGTCCCAACGATATAATCCGACATGTTATAACGTTCGTTCCCAGTGATAGCTAGTCACCCGAACGGGGGTTGTCAATCCCGAATAGATCTATTTTATATCCATCAAGAGGACATCACGCTATAATGTTCGTTTACCAAGTGATCGCTAATCACCCGAACAGGGATCCACACCCGAATAGATCTATTTCATAACATTCGCGCTCACCCTCCAAGTGATTTACAGTTCATGACGCTGTGACGTAGACTTGTATGTACCCCAATTTGGGCAGTGATACAAATAATGCGTATATATATATACTCCCGTTACCGGTGTCCCCTCCAAGAACACCCGGGCAGTAATGTAAAAATATGTACTCCCGTTACCGGTGTCCCCTCCAAGAACACCCGGGCAGTAATTTTATTGCTATCAGTTCAATCAGCCTAAGCTAATCCGAAATTATTTCAAATGTAAAGTATGCATTTGTGACCAAAAATGAAGTCAAATAATGTATCCCATAGCGAGCTATGCAAATAAGTATGTAAACCAATTTGTAAACAATCATATAAATGCCAGTTTGCAAAAAGCATGTTCTCATACCCAAATATATGTAAAACCAGTAAAACATGGGGCTATAAACTCACAAAATCCTTTAAAACAATCACATTGTTATAAGATAACCGAGTAAGTATAAGAATTTGTAGACAAGCATGTATCCCCCTCGCGGGTTATAAAACATTCAAAATATTGAAAAGCGAGGCTATGAAACTCACATTGATTAAAGACCACGATCAATTAATCCAATTAAATCACAACTTCATATATACATGTGATGAGAAATCCACTTGCGCGTCTTTAAACCTTAACCCTTAGTATATTTTATGTATATATACTATTTTCCGTCCAATATAACTTATCTCTAATATTTAAAGAAAGTTACTATTTTTAGACCTTCCGTTTTTAGAACCGAATAATGATCTTAAAACTATTAATTGAAATAATATATTAACCGACCTTTAGTTTTGACCCGCTATATCTTAACTTTTAAAGCAGACAATCCTCGCGGCAAAGTAAAACGTCATTACGAACAACTTTCGTGTTTCGCCGGAAGGCTGAAACGGACTCGAAAGTGATCAAATCATTTAATTAATAAATCTGCCATTTTTAATATTTATTAAAAATAACCTATTTTTCTACTAAAGTGTATATTCCGATTTCGATCCAGTTTCTTCGTTATTGGGAGTTAGAAGTCCCGTTTTATATCAAAACGTCCGTCAAAATATAATTTGTTATATTTTATAAACCAAAGTCTAACTTTTCAAAGTCTCGAATTCCGAATCCCATGTTCCGATTTCTGATTTAAATTACTCGTTATATAAAGGCACTAAAGTCCATTTTTAGTCCAATTCTCGTCTCAAATATGACTAATATCACTTATACATTAATATCAGTCCCGTTTTAATATTCATATCGTATTTTACTTAGACGCGCAATTTATAATATTTTTCATCACATTTTATATAAATCGATTAAATGAAACAATTTATATATTTTCGTGTTAACCAAACTCACTTTATTTCGGTGTCATCCCACAACTCGACGCACCCCGGCTGATGGACAGCCAAACGCACCCTTGTGCGTGGCTGTTAAGCCAAACGCACCCTAATTTTGGTAAACCCAAATCCAAACGCACCCTTGTTGATTTATAACAAACCAAACACGCCCCTCTTAGTATTTATAACAGCCAAACGCACCCCTTGGCGTTGGCTGTTACAACCAAACGCACCCTACAGCTGTGAACCCACAACCGACCCATCTGGTTGCACCCCGGCTGTCAACCCAACCCGACACACTCGTTCCCCCGGTGGTCCCCGGCTGTCTCGAACCAAACGCACCCTATTTGGGCGGCGTGACAGCCAAACCAAACACCCATTTGCTGCTAAATCTCCCAACCCGACACACTCGTTCCCCCGGTGGTCCCCGGCTGTCTCGAACCAAACGCACCCTATTTGGGCGGCGTGACAGCCAAACCAAACACCCATTTGCTGCTAAATCTATAAACAAACACCCTTGTTGGGTTTTTATACCAAAACCAAGCACACCCTTCGGTGGTGGTTTTACACACGAACCAAACCCGACGACCCAACCCCCCCCCCCCCCGGCTGGTCCCGGCTGTCAACCCGGCTGTCAACCCGAACAAACCCACCCCGCGGGTGATTCTTCACAGCCAATCGCACCCGGTGGTGTTATAACAAAAACCAACGCACCCCTTGCGGTTATAACCAAACCAACCCTCATGGTGGTTTTCACCACTAAAAACAAACACGCCCTTCGTGGCTATTTCACGTGAAGCAAACGCACCCTTGGTGCTATGAAGGTGGCGGTGGCAGTGGGGTGGTGAAAGTGGCGCGTGGGGCGAGTGGTATAGTGGATCGAGGTAGACTCGGATGGTGGGGAGTATTTTTGGTGTTGGCCGGAAAGCCCACGGAAGAAAAGTTTTCGGTGGTGGAGGTGGTGGTCGAGGCGTGTGGGGAAGAGATGGAAGGAGAAGGGTGTATGTTTATGTGTTATATGAAAATGAAATGAAAAGATATATAAATGTTATATATATATTTAAAACTTTTAATTTAATGTGACAAGTTAAAATAGTTTAGGGTTTAATTTGTAACTTTTTAATATAGTTTTTATAACTATCAGTTCGGGACTCGTTTGAATGACTTAACGGACGATTCGAATCTCGAAACTTTCGCCTGTTTTTCAAATATTTTTCCGATAAAATGAGTATTCGCGTGATCATATTTAAGAAATATTTATTACATTTAATAAATATCAGTTATTCTTTTATGAATGGTTCGCTTCGTCGAAATAACAAATGGATTTCAACTCGAATAGTCGCGCTTTTCAAAAAAGCTTTTATATTAAAAATGATGGTATAATTTATTTAATATTTTTATTAAATAAATACTGATAACTAAAACAATTTTATTGTTTTTGTGTGTCCGCGGTGTGTATAATTGTTCGAATAGGTTTGACAGTGCTGTTTTAAGCCCTTTTCGGCTCGTTTCAGGTCTCGGGCAACTGAAAGTTGTACAGGAATGTCATTCCACATTACATTTGCTTTAGGGTCAGAGTGTGAAACGTGATTTAGATGATCGTCTTTTTTAAGTTAAAGCCAGACCCAATAAGTCAAAGATTGACATGTCATTAACTAAATTCGGAAAATTCTCGTATGTTTACATGGAATCATCCGTTACGATTCAGCATTGCAGATTCAGCATTTGTACCTTGGATTTTTATGGCACAGATTTATGGCATATTTGAAAGAAGAGGATAAAAGAATTCAAACTCAAGTTCTTGTGGATAGAAAAAGAGCTTACACTTACTTGGATGGACATCAGATCAATCTTTCATCTTCCAAAGCAAATGATACAATCATGCTTCCGTCTTGTGCAACCACCATCATTCTCTAATATGGTTCCATTTTACAAAGAAGTGTTTTGATTTACAATGGATCTTAAGACTGTTTCCAATTTCAAGATATCTGGTCTTCTGCAGCCTTGGCAGACATTATCCAAGATATTCTCCAAGTGCTTGACTACACGAGTTACGAGATGGGACCAACCGCCATTGCAGATAATGCAAATGTTATATTGCTTGTCACTATCATTCCATGTGGATCTATGCGAGTTGATGTGGAAGGCATTTACTATTCGCTTCATCATCTACACTTCGATCCCATACCCAACGATTTACAAAGATCATCATCAGTCATTATATGACTACTTTCATGACATTTCAGACGTATGCAGATGAGATGAAGCTTGCAAAGCATTATAAGATGTATGAGAGTGTTTGGGATAGGAGGTGTTTGGGCTAGATGTTCCTCTGACTCAGTCACAGCCGACTGAGTCTACCCAGGGAACGCATAGGACAACTAGCGCCCCTAGGTCACCTAACCCTGCTACGGAGCCAGCTGAGTAAAGTGTTCCAAAACGATCAATTATGATCCATTTTCGATTACCGTCAAGACAATCTGCACGACTAACACCACCTATTCCAGTGCCAACAGCAGAAAAAGCTGATGAGATGATTTTACAAGACATGCTTCAAGTAAGTCTTGCTAAGCAAAAGAGTCGTGAAGAACAAGAAGCAAGAGAAAATGTGGCACTGGTATATGAGCACTTGGCAGCTGAGGAGATCGATAAGCTTGTTGATGATAGTTCACCCCTTAGGCATGATGACACATCTATTCCCGGCACTAGGTTAGAGCCCAGGAGTGATAAGGAAAGTCCGAAGGTGGAGATTATCCAGGAAAAGGAGGAAGAGACTACAAAGGACACGGAGGTGGAACCAGATATTGTTATACCTGTAAATGTTGATGATGAAGAAGATGAAATAACTGATGAAGTGTTTGAATTAAGGAGAAGGGCGAAAGGGAAGAATGTAGAGGAGTCTAGGATTTCACCAATTCCTTCACCAACTAGATCACCTAGGAATCTCTCTACTCTCGTATCTTCGGATACCGAGAAACTCCAGGAATTGACGGTTACTCATCCTACACCATCATCAGGTTCATTTGCACCAAAGTTAACAAAAACCAATCGTCTTTTATCATTGATCAAGGCAAAACCCAATCGATTCAAAAGATACAAGACTTTCTTTCATGAATTACAGGGACGATATGGTTACTTATTTGCACATCTCAAGAAAAGGTTCATGCCACAGACATTAAGTGATCAACTTGCTGATAATCTTCATGATGTCATGATGGAAACGCTACCCTCGTTGGTGAAAGATAAAGTAACGGAGCAAGTTAAGAAGGGAGTTCCTGCGCAATTTCGAGATCAAGTCCCTGTGTATCTTGCAGAAGGGTTGATTCTGGAAAGGAAAACGACTAAAGAAGAGACGGAAAGATTAATCTCCAAAGCTATCTTGCAAGAACGTGGGCGGATGCAGGCACATATGTCATCACATATTCAAAATGCAATTGACAATGCTATTCCTTCTTTAGTTGATGCATCTGTACGCAGTTACATGTCAGGTCATATTCTTCATGTTCATCCAGCACAAGTTCAATCATCTTCTGTTCCAGAACAACAACATCAATTGTACCTTGCTATGAAGGACGATCCTCTGTTACAACAACAAGACATAGCAATCTGGTTGGCTCTCCAGATGAAGTTTGAGAAGACTCAGGTACCACAATCTGCTTGTAGATCTTCTGTTGTTCGCACAAGAGATCAGGACGATCCTCATGATGATGCTCATCTTGAGGGGGAGAATAGTGCAAAAAGGCAGAAGACATCAGAGTATGAAGCATATGTATCTGGAGAGTCATCGTCTGGACAAGTTAATGTAGAGGAACCAGGTCCTTCTACTTCAGGTAATCAAGAACAAGATGATGAATTTGATTTCTGGACTGATTCTTATGCTTCTGATGATGATGAGATTCCAACTAAGCAAGTAACCAAAGAAGAGAAACATAAGACATCATGGAATAGATTATATTTGACCAATTGATGAAGCATAAGTTAAAGAATATGGCGGATGAGATGTTAAGATAAAGATGTACTTCAGGATATGAAAACATCAGTATCACATAGATCAATGAAGAAATTCTTGCAAAAGTGACAGTTGTTTGGGAAAAGCAGAAAGAATTATTATCTCTACGCATTCCCACGAAAGATCACTACCATTATTCAAAGCTGCACAGAGATCCTGAAGCACCAGAACTATCTTCAGGTCAATCACGACACCTTTTGTACTCGAGAAAAGGAAATTCAAGTCCAAAAAGATCGTTTTGCCACTTCAATCATAAATTTCTAGCACTTTTCTTCAATGATGATATATTGAAGAAAGGAACTTCCAGATAGGTTTAATAAGTATATAAAGAAGTTTAAAAATCCTTATGCAAAAATATGGTGTTGAAAACTAGAAGAATCATCAATGCGAAGATCTTCTACATAAGAGACAAAATAACCAGGAAGCCGAAGGAAAGATCTATTCAAACTCTAAGATCGTTCAGGTCATCCAAGACATCTGGAAATAGGTCATGAAACAACATGTTTATCACAGAGATTTTGGCAAGAAGAGCTAATTATTGCATATGTCCAATAACCGAGACAATTACAAGAATCTCAATAAGAATGACATTGAAGACATGTATCTGCTGATCATGAATAACAAGGTACCTGATTATGCTAATATAGGATTGCTATGGTCTCTATCAGTTTTATCTGAATTCGGTGATATGGGAAAGAGTGCAATGATTTTCCAACTTGAACGAAAACTAATCAACAGAAATTAATCTCACTGTGCACAACAAATTCATCCAGGAATTTGAAGAATATGATGTGTTTTCTATTATCTATGATCCCGAACATGAAATCATTTTACACTAATATCAAGAAAAAAAAAAGACAAGGCTGAAGATACCTTCAGAGATACATAAGTTTTGTGATGCAACATTGAGAAGAACACTTGAAGGTCTAAAGAGTTATTATAATGATGTCAAGTATGGCTATGTATAAAAAGAACTCACAAATGATGAAGTTGAGTTTCTTAAGTTGTTTGAAGAAGAGATTGAAGTTTCGATTGAATTACGAGATCAAATGAGAGATGGGAATGTACGTTGAATGGATTACCACTAGGATTCAAGGAAGAACACCCAGAATAAACGACCCGTAGGGGAATATTGTTAGGGTTTATGAAAAGTGTCAATTATGTGGTTTTATTATATTTTGTTATTAGACTTTATTTGTTTAGTTTAATATAGCTGTAATAAGGTTTTAATTATGCTTTACAGTAAGAAATAGCATAATAACCAAAAGTCTAGGGACTAGTATTACAAGTTAGAAAAATAAGGAAGGAAGCCACCCTCCATTGCATAAAAAATGGTCCCTCTAAACTGTCATTAGAGGGTGATGCTCTTGTAACCAACTCTCATTTTCCCTCCATAATAACATTTGAATTTTCCCTTTCCTTGCCTTATTCTCTCTAACTTACATGTTTGATATGATTGATTCAAAGAATTCATGTGCCCTATCAAGTGATTAGAAGGGTATTATAAAGAAAGGAAGGAAGCTTCCCTCCTTTAATTTGTCCTAATGTTTCACTTCTAGTCCTCTATTCTTTTGAGATTATGCTAATTCTTACTTTTATGCAAATCTACCTTATTACAAACCTACTTATACTAAACAAAATAAAAGACTAATAACTAAGTCGACAAAATCAACACTTTTTATAAACCTAATAATCTCCCCCTAAGGTCGAATTTATTCAGTCGTTTCTCTCATGTCCAAGTGGTCTTCCAATCACATACATCTCCCATCTTCTCATCTGATTTTGATACTGTCATCTTTCCTCAATCTCCTTCAAACAATTTTAGATTACACAACTTCCTTCAATGGTAAGATATCTTTGAATAATCCATACTTAACATCATTAATTGTAACCCCTTAATCCTTCTAATACACTGTTTAGCATTGCATTACAACACTTATTAATCTCTGAATTGTCTGCACCAACTTGACTCTTTCTTGCTATTCTTATAATATATTCCATGCACAGGCTCATAGATGAGGAGAACATTTGTGTTATTCAACCTAGGAAAGATATTGTTGGTGCAGTGAGATTAACTTTCTGTTGATAACTTTCAATTCCAAGTTGAAACTCATGCACTTTTTCCTATATCACTGAACTTCTGATGAATACTGATAAAGACCAGAGCAACCCTGTTTCTACATAGTTAGGAACCTTGCCATTTATAATCAGCATAAACATGTCCTCAATATCATTCTTATTGAGATTCTTGTAATTAGGCTCGGTAATCGACACAATGCACTCATTAGCTCTTCTTGCAACTATCTCTGTGATAAACTTATGTTCATGACCCAATTCCCAGTACGTCTTGATAACTTGAATGATCTTTGAGTTCGAATAAATCACTTCCTTTGGTTTTCCAGGCTCTTTTTGTTTCCTTATGTACAAGATCTTTGCATGAGGATTCTTCCAATGTTCAACACCATATCGAGCATAAGGATTAAATTTCTTAACACACTTATTCACCCATCTAGATCTGGGGAAGTTTGTTCTTCAATATCATCATCATTGAAGATAATTGCAAGAAACTTATGAAGTGACAATACTATCTTCTCAGGCCTTCCTTTCTTCAGATACAAAAGATCTTTGAATTATAAGATAGTAGGAGCTTCAAGATCCTTGACAGCTTTGAATTAGAGGTGTGGTCTTTCGCGGATGTGAGAGACAAGATTTTCTTCTACTTTCCCAAACAAAGTCACTTTTCAAGAAAAATCTCCATCTAGATCATTATGAATATCAGCTTAACTCCTGAAAGTACATCTTTGTCTCAATATCTCATCAACCATTTTCTTTAACTTTGCTTCATTAATAGTCAGATGATACTTCTCATAATAATCTTGGACACATGCTTTTCGTCGGTAAATTTCATCCATCATCTAAAGCATAAGAATCAGTCCAAAAATCATAATCATCTTCTTGCTATTGATTACCTGAAGTTGATGGAACTCGTTCCTTTTCATTGACTTGTCCAGACGATGACTCTCCAGACACATATGCTTCATACTCATATGTCTTCTGCCACTTTGCACTATTCTCCCCCTCAAGAAGAGCATCATCATGAGGATCGTCCTGATCTCTTGGGTGAACGACAAAAGTTATACATGTAGTTTGTGGTACCTGAAGTCTTTCAAACATCATCTAGAGTGCCAACCATATAGCTATGTCTTGCTATTGTAGCTGAGGATCAACTTTCATAGAGAGATACAATTGATATTGTTGTTCGGGAACAAATGTTGTTTGTGATTGAACTGGATGAACATGAAGGATGTGACCAGACATATAACTTCTTACTGACGTATCAACTTGAGAAGGAATGTGATTGTCAATTGCTTTCTGAATTTGTGAGGAGATTTCAGCATGTATATTCCCACGCTCTTGTAAAATTGCTTTAGCAATCATCCGTTTCATCTCCTCTTTAGTCTTTTGTCTTTCCAGAATCACCCCTTCCGCAACATACACTAGAACTTGATCTTGAACTTGCTCAGGAACTTGCCTTTTAACTTGCTCCTTAATATGTGTATCTACCATAGTGGGTAATAATTCGACCATTACTTCTTGGAGATGATCAACAAGAGTAACAAATGACTTCCTTGCAGAAACCTTGCTTTTATATTTCAAACAAATAATATAACTTCCTGTAACTCCTGAAAAGAAATTCCTCGTATCCGTTTGAAACAAGCAGGTTTAGCTTTAAATAAAGATAGAAGTCGGTTTGTTTTAGATAAGTTGTTGTTGGGTGATCTTGATGATGGTGTTGTTTTAGTATCAGTTACCGTCAATTCCCGGAGTTTCTTAGTATCCGAAGATACGAGATCAGAATGAATCTAAGTACAACAATTGTGTGGGAATGTTGTAGTCCCTAGACTCCTCTACATTCTTCCCTTCTCCCCTTCACTTTAATTCATACACTTTATCAGTTTATTTCTTCCTCTTCTTCATTAACAACACATGTATAACAATCCATTATTAATTTCCACCTCTTCTCATTAATGATCTCCACCTCCGTGACTTTCTATCCACTCCTGGGCTCTAACCTAGTGCCGGGAATCTTTGGTTCATCATTCATATGGAGTAAAATATCATCAATAACATTCCTCTGATCCTTCCATCATCTTTTTAATCTCTACAGACGCCAGTGCATGTGGACGCAGTTCCACATTTTCTCTACCCCGCTACTTGCACTTCTCGACTTTTTGTGCTCAGTAAGACTTACTTGTAATGTATCTTGTAAAATCATTTCATCACACTTTACAACATTTGGGCACTGTAGCCGGTGGAGTAATACTTGTGGATCCCCTTTCAGGAAGGACGAAAATGAATCACAGTGCAGCGTTTTTGGAGTCATCTTACTCTGCTATTTCCGTTTTAGGTTAGGTGACCTAGGGGCGCTAGGTGTTATCTATAATTCCTTGGGTAACTCATCAGTTTGTGACTAATCCAGAGGGAACATCTAGACCCAAACACATCGCATACATCTGATAATGCTTCGTGTTCTTCATTTCTTCTGAAATCATCCACTCTGGAATTTGCATTCTGACTTTGTCTTTGTATCTCCCTGAATTAAAGATATTTTTCATTATATCATCATCATTCAGGTTGTGGTAGTGTCTCGAGCACATCTTGAAATTTCAGGGAAACTAGTCATGTAATGACTAATGATGATCTTTGTAATTCTTGGATAAGGAATCGATGATGTTGGATGATGAAGAGAATTGTAAAGTCCTTCCTATAATAGCTCCGCATAATCTACAGGAATATTATTGACAAAGCAATACAACATTTTCATTATTTGTAACGACGGTTGATCCCATCTAGTGACACGTGTTGTCAAGCATTTGGAAAATATCTTGCATAACGTTTGACATGGCTGCAGAAGACCAGTTGTCTTAAAGCTTGAGGATGTCTTCAGATCCATTGTAAAGCCCAATTGTTGTTTATAGAATGGAACCATGTCTAAAAATGATAGTAGTGGCACAAAGTTGTCATGATTGTTGGCATTTGCTTGTGGTAAGTGAAATATTGTCCTGAAGTCATCCCAGTGTAAGATAAAGCTTTTCTGTCAAGCATAACGTGAGCCTAATACTTTGATCCGTCTTCCTTCACAATATAGCTAGAACTGTGCCATATAATCCATGGTACAGAGGAAGAAAGCAGTAATACTAAAAAAATCGAAATGTATGATTCTTTATAATATTCATCATTAGTTTACTTTCTGGTGCTATTGCACATGTTCAAGATCTACCTTCTTGTTTGCATCCATGAAATCATATCGTTTGTTTGGGGAACATAGTTCGTCTGGATGAACATCAGCTGCATGTTGTTATTGTCCATGAGATTAACGAATGAATAAATGAGATGTTAGTTAACAAACAATTCTTTTGACGTTTTTGTCTTTTTCCACTATGTCTGTTTTATATGTTCTGGCAATTCTTTTCGAACTTATTTTTGATTAGTTTGTTTCTCATGTGCTCGTTCTTGCTTTTTCTCGCACATGCCATACGCTTTATTCGAAATTTTCTTTTGATTTTTCATTTTGTGTGTTCTGGCAATTCTTTTTCGAACACACATTTGATTTACTTTTTCACGTATGGATTTGGCTATCTTTGTCTGTTTTTATAATATCCTCACCAAATTTTTTTTATGACATGATACCCTTTCAAGAATGACGAAGTTTTCTCTTTTGATTCTGAATCAAGTCTTTCTTATGTGAAATATAAAAGAGAAATCATACAACTTTTGAAAACCATTTTTGTGAAAGAGTATCATTTTGTCAGAATTACAGATTTTGAGAACTTTTTCCAAAAATCATTTGTCAGAAACTTTCATTATAATGATAACATTGAATTAGACAATCACAAATCCACAACTGAATGGTCACTAAGTCACTCACTCCTCATTCTGTTCATTACAGAAAATGGTCGAAACCGAACATGACTTAGACTACTTAAACAATTAAGACTTGGATTTTCAGATTCAAGTTATAAAAACTTTTCCACTTTCATTTTTTTTGGCATGAATCCTAAACAATGTAGACAAACACATCTAAATCAATAACTGAATGGTCACTAAGTCACTCACTCCTCATTCTGTTCATTGCAAAAAATGGTCAAAACCAAACATGAGTACCACTTAAACAATTACGAATAGACATATTTGACCCAAAGCTTAGAATTCATAAAAACTTGATTTCTTTTTCACAATCATTTGATTTTTTCAAACCACATGAGAGACTGATCTTTTTGTTCCACAGACATTCGAGCATTAATCATCATATAAAATTCAGTAGTTAACCAAAACAAATTCATTTATCCATAAATCTCATTTATACTGATATTTGACTTTTTTGACATTACCGAGTTTGACTTTTTGACATTTACTGAGTTTCGCAATAGAGATAAGATGAATCCTTTTAACTTATGAAAAACCAAGCTCGATCTGTTTATGTTTTTTTGTCATTATTCAGACTCTAAAAATTAGAAATCAAATCAAACTCGATAATTAACAAACTCGATAAACATCACACCCATTCGAGTTTCTTTATCAGCATCGAGTTCATGATCTTAGACATTTTCTAAGTTATTTTTCAATTATTTCCACATAATCATTGTTTATTTTCGTCCTTGATTGCAACCAGTTATCATAAACTTGATAAAACACAAACTCGGTAACCCTTAAATCATATCGGGTTTAAACTCGATAATGCTAACACATCTAATAACTGTTACACAATTCATGCCAACTTACGTTTGAGAAAGAAAAACGTTTGTAATCGTTGTAATGAACTCAAAAGGCTTTCGTTGATTTTTTGCTCAAACTCGATAAGAGGACTCGGTGAAAGAAAAGTTAAAATGAAAATCATTTCTTCCTTTTATAGCAATCCCAAAAAGATTCAGAAATTACATTTTCAGTCCCTTCAATTTTACATTCCAAATTTTGATTTTGATTTTTTCAAAGACTCCCCCTCGAGTAATGAAGTCATTTCAAAATTTGTCCACCATTATCAAAAACTCTCCCCTTGGAATGAAATCATACTAAGCACGTAGTCCAAAAATGAAGATGTTTGAGTTTAAAATAAAAACTCCCTCTTGAAAATATAGCATATTTCAAATTCAGTTTATTTGAGAGATCATTGGTTTTATTTTATTTCCGAAATGATGTATATGAATGAAATTTTTTCAATTACTCCCCCGCAGATTATGATTCTGTATTTTCAATTAAAAGCTTTTTATAAAAACTTGGAATCATGAATCTAATCATATGATCTTTAAATTATGTGTTTTTTTAATAATAAAAAAATCTTTATGAATTTTTGTATTTTTCAATTTTTTCTTTTGTTTTTGAAAAATGTATTTACATGTTTTTGATGTATGATCTTTTCAAGAAGATGACTTTGTCAGGCTTTCCAACTGTGTTTAAGTCATACATCTCATACCAATGCGATGAACTAGATACTCAAAGCGTTCTTTTAGAAGAGCTTTAGTAAATAGATCCGCAAGTTGGTATTCTGTCCCGACAAAGTAAAGTTCCACAGTACCCTTCTCAACATGTTCCTTAATAAAATGATACCGGATGTCTATGTGTTTTGTCTTAGAATGCTGGACTGGGTTGCATGAGATAGCAATGGCACTCTTGGAATCACAATACATCAGAATCCGGTTGTATTTGTATCCACAGTCTAGTAGTTGTGCACGCATCCAATGACTTATGCACAGCATGCGGACAAGGAAACATATTCAGCCTCAACAGTAGACATCGCAGTACAATCTTGTTTTTTCGAACTCTAACATACACTGTTCCACCTAGAAATTGCAATCCTCCTGATGTACTTTTACAATCATCTTTACATCCTGCATGGTCCGAATCTGAATATGCAATTAGTTTAAATCCAGAATCCTTCGAATACCATAGTCCCATGTTATAGGACTGTCTAAGGTACCAAAAGATCCATTTAACCTCTTTGAGGTGTTTGACCTTAAGACGTGCTTGATAACGAGCACATAAAATTAGCAAAAGCAATGTCTGGACGACTGGCAGTTAGATACATAAGCCCTCCTATCATGCGACGATAAGTCGTTTGATCAGTAGGAGTGCCTTGTAAATCAACATCCAGCCTCTCAGTTGCCATAGGTGTGCTCGATGGAGACCACATCATCCAAACCATGTTTCTTTAACAATTTAATCGCATATTGTGACTGACTTATGAATATGCCATGGGGAGTTTGATGAACTTAAAGTCCAAGAAAGAACTTTAGTTTACCCATCATTGACATTTTAAAATTATTTTTAATTAGGTTTGCAAAACATTTTGAAAAATCTAGATTTGTTGATCCAAAAATAATGTCATCAACATAAACTTTAAACAAGTAATATGTATAACACCAATAATTTCAATCCAAATGCAAAACCTATTTTACTATTATCACAATTATACGGGGAATTTTTTTGCTTTATTATATTACTTGCATTGTCAATATCTCATTATGCAAGGTAACTTGTATAACTAAAGTAGACAAGCTCACGTAACCTATCTATGGCCATCCTGTCTTCATTATGTCAAGCAAACATCACAATATTCAAGTAAATATAATCATATGCCGTATTACAAAGTACATTATACGCTATAGATGTACCATTCGCAACGTTATATCAAACGGCTTAGAAACTGTTATGGCGGGAGTAATACCGCTAAACCCTAAATTCCAGATGAAGGTTAATATGCTAGGAGAGTGAAGGGTAGCAAGTACGAAACATTTATACAGTAGAGTGGAAGATTATAGCAGATTTGAAAAATAGAGAACTCCTCTAAGTCAGAGGTTCTGTAGGTGTGATAGCCACATGTACAAAGGTCATAATTAAAATTTGTAAGCATGACATCCAAAATAGCCGTTTTACCTTTGTTTTCATTCCAGTTTCTTCACCACCACTCTTGTGCAAGCAACTACACTCAATATACAATTTTTAATCCCTAATTAAGCCATTCATAACTTCATAATCACATTTTTTACACTCAAAAACCTAATTCAAACTCAGAAACCCTAACCCGAGCTAAATACTACACTATGACATGTTTCTGATTTATCCATTTTAACCTCACCAACACTATAATAAGTTGTATAACTTATTTTACAACTATGTAAATCCATTTCATCATTATTTCATCATCTTATATCATTTATACGAAAATTGGATCCGAGAAACCCTAAACGTACCTAAATGGATCATTCGACTCGTTTACTTGTTTCCGCCCATTTTAAACCCGAACCACCTATAAATTCTTATTGTTAATCCTTAATACAAGTCTTGTGAACAAATATCTATCATTATCTTTAAAATATATAAAGAAACCCTAATATGCCCTAATTGAACCCTGCGACATATAACATTCATGTTTCAACCCACTTAACCCAAACACTTGCGAATTTCCATTGATAACTTGATACAAACCTTGAGAACTATTTCTATCATTCCATGGATCAAATAAGCAAATGATATAAGCCTAAAAACAATTCAAGCCTAAGGAAGACTCAAAGAACCCCCGAACCCTAAATCTTGCAATTGACACCTTTTTGAGCTTTTCTTTTATAAAACAAGACACCTCAATGAACTAAGCTCCTTCTTCCTAACTTCTTACAAGAACCTTACATAAAATATCACTTCAATATAGTTTAAAAATTGATCACATGGTTCCTTTTTCTTCTAGTATAGCCGCGGCATGCACATGGTGTTTCCACCATGTTCTTGCTAGCTTCTAGTCCATAAAACTCATTATATAGCTTCTCCTAATCACCCTCTAGATGTTCCATGTGTCCAAGATAAGATTGCAAAGAAACCTTGGCCCTTAAGGGTTCATTCGCCTAAAATGATGTAAGCATAAAACTTCCATTCCAAGCATTCCCCACTTCCTCCTCTATAACCCATAATAGCAAAATCCTTTGCTCAATATGAATTCTAAGATATCCTAAGAAGTACCAAGAAAAGAAGCCCGGGAGTCGTTATTCTAGGCGTACGAAGCTAAAAGTCCCGATTTTGACCCGTTTTCAAGCTATAAGCTCAAACCCGGTTCTATGATCTTCATACCTGCTCCTACACTCTTATAATGTTCATATGATCCTAAATAAACTCTTGTTAAAGTTTCATAACTCAATTCATGCTCATTTTCCATTTTGATCCAAAACCGTAAGCCCGAAAACACCTAATTTCGTGTTTTTTCTTAAAACTAAATGTTATAATGGTTAAATGTTGTTATAATCTATCCTAGCATGCTTAAATAATGTTAAAATAACCACTTTATTGATTATTGAAGGAATTTGAACTTAAAACCCGCGCGTTTACGTTTTTAACCCAAATTCCCGACCCTTTTGCTCCTGTTTAACGAATCTTTATTTTAAACTTTCATTATGTTAAACCTTTTATATTTTAGTTTATTATAACCTATAAATATCTTTTAAAATGTAAAATAACTTGCATGGCAATTTGGACATGTTTTGTAAATATATTCCATGCAAGGGGTATATATCATAACTTTCGAAAACTTATAACTAAAAGGGCTATTTTGTTTTATTTAATCAATGTCATTTTATCAAAGTTATAACTACAGGGGTCTATTATGTCACTTTCAAAAGTACAAGGTTTACTTGGTATATCTTTTAAACTTAAAGACCAAACTCGTAAAAATGCAAACTCTGAGGGTATATTTTGCCACTTTTCAAACTCAAGGGTCTAAAATGTAACATTTTGAAAAAGTATAAAAATGTATTCAAAACATTACCTGACATAACTTTAATTAACGCTTGTCGTGCTTAACATTTCCAGATATTGAATAAAACGCTCAAAACCGATCATCCGAAGCTATATCGTACCACAATACTAGGGAGCTTCAATATTAAGAGTTTTTCATCTTTGTATGTACATTCTGACAGAGTTGTTGTGTTATGATTTTAAGTACCCTAGCTCCTCAAATGTTACTAAATAGACTCTGAATTTATGATGCCCGAACGGTGATACAATATTCCAAACTCTCAATCAAACCTCATAACTCTTAAAAACAAAGCATCTAAGTACGATCTCCAAGACTTGACATATTTACTCCAGGTTGTGTAACGTGGCTGTTTACTATCATTTTGCTATATCAACCTTCCCCGTTAAGATTGTGATAAGGTCGTCAGCTTTCATTCTTAAATATTTATTGCATCTACCTATCAGGTAAAGTTCATAACCTCGCCTTTACTTATTTACATGTTTTATAAACCCTCGAGGGGATACATGCTTGCTACAACTCTTTACAAACACTCTATCTAAACAATGTGATTACTTTTCAAAGACTTAGTGAGTTCATAGCCTCACTTTTAATCTCTTTTATGTTTTCATAAACCCGTAAGGGGGATACATGCTGTAAATTACAAATACAAGTATTTTTCCAGACTATATGCTAATTTAATATACCATTAAGTTACTTTATGCTAAAAGTCCCTCATTATCACGGACCTAATAATCACTATACTGGTGAACGTGCGAATATTTCGTGATAGATCAATCGGGATGATGAATCCTGTGGGTAGGTCGGAAAGTAACCAACACACTATATTTGAATTTCATAGGTATATGGCAATTACCTACACCGAGGGCCATTATATATATATATATATATATATATATATATATCACATCATTTCGGGTATATATATACAATAGTCAGTTTGTGTGCCATGAGCTTAGACCAAGATCAAATCAGACCAAACAGACCAACAAGACGATAAGGCAATAATACACTATTACTATGATAATTGTATTCGTTGCAATTATTACAAATAACGGGTATATAATAACGTGACCCAAGATCATGCACAGATACCATTTACATAAATAATTGTGTTGTACAATTATTACACTATGACTTATATTCAAACTGTTTATCAAACCTATGAATTTCACTCAACCATTATGTTGACTTTTTAGCATGTTTATCTCAGGTAATGGAGCAACTTGCGGCACGGAGTGACTTGGATCTGAATATGGCTGAACTGTTATCATTCACACTTTATGTTTTAGATTGTGGGACCTACATTTTGTAAAAACTCTGATTATAATGAATGATAAACAAAAACTAAATTTCCAATAACATCTCTTTTAATTGTTTTTCTATGATTATGATTGTTGTACTAAGACATTAATACCCCAGATTAGCTTCCGCTACGCTATATGTAAAAATAGGTTGTTTACAGATTGGTTATCAGCACCATAGTTATAGAGAACAAGGTCAAAACCTTACACATAACCACATTTCTTTTCAGCGCAACAAAGTCCTTCCTTGCCACTACATTCCGGAATAAGTATGTAAATATACATATCTATTATACTATTACATAAATAACTTATGTTATTTACAAATTATGTTGTTATTAGAACGATGTCTTCTCCCAACCGCTCTACCTTCGATATTGAGGATGCTTTTTCCTTTATGAATATTCTCAACTATACTTCGGTCTCACCGGATTACTTCCCAGCTTCATCAAAAAGCAGTTCTTTTAACTCTTCGGAAAACACTAAAGATAATATGATCCCACCAGTATTCTTATCTTTTTACAATAATCCTTGTTTGAAGGACGTACAAGCATTTTATGCTAAGGAATTTCCTTTTCCACCACCAAATCCTATTACTCCACCAGCTATTTTAACTCCATCTTCGGTATTACCACCATCACTACTATTTGATCCCCGATATTTCTTTGTTCCTGAAGAACTATTACCACCTAAGAAACGAATATGTTCCCCATCTTCTTCCTAATTATGTCATTAATCAGCTCGAAAATCAACCATAATTTGGTAACACCAATCTCACCAGTTTATACTCCTACCCCACTTCAGATATTTGAAATAGGAAAATGCTCAATTAAGAGGTATCTGAAACATCATGAGGAACAAATCAAAGATATTTTGAATTACTTAGAAGAACTCTCTTTTCACCGTATTGAGAAAATGGAAGAAGGATGTATTGATAGAAAAATCATACGAAGGAATAGTAACAAACTAAAGATTGAACTTGAGAGAGTCCGTACTCAGATTATCAAACTTCAAAAGAAGAAATTAGGACAAAAGGATAAGATTGCCTTTGCTCACTACAGAATTTCCGATCTTGAACAAATCATTGAGAAAATCCAAGCTCATCACCAAACAGATCAGGAAGATCTTTAGGATGTCATTTACCGGCTCAAAATCAACAAACTCTTAGACTAGTTATAACTTTATCCTAGCCACGGGATGTGTGGTATAAATAAAAACGCTTGTCAAATCTTGACTATGTAAAGTAAAAAGGCAAGTTATTTATAAAGGCAATCCTGTTTTGTACCCTATTGTTCATCCCGTTTCGTACCTTATTATTTCCAACTTATCTCTCTTTCATCATCATCTCCATCATTTAAATCATTATTTCCGTCTTCATCATTATGAATCATACCATAAGTGCTTAAAATTCATTACTCCTTAAGCATTTTAAGCATCACATTCTCTTTTATTACTTAGGATATCATTCTCACTACGTGTTATCTTCTATTGATAGAATGCCTCCCAAAAGGACGTCAACATCTGAAACACCAGCCATAACTTTAGCTGGCATCCAACAACTAATTAATGATGGCATTTCCTCAGCTCTGAAAGCACAAGCTGCATCAATGGAAAATGCTAGTAATCCCAATAGGAACACCTGACCTACTGAGAACTCAGTAGCAAAAAACGGGAAACAAAAAGAGATCATTAGCCGTCAACCTTTCAACTTCAATGGTACGGAAGTACATTGACCTCCATTCCTAGTTTTGAGCGGACTGAATCGGTATTATTCTCGTAAGCAACTTAGCCGAGGAAAACAAAGTGACGATTTGATACCGTACCTTAACCGATGAATGCCGTCCTGGTGGAATTCATACCTCAACCCTATTGTGGACAGATCAAACAATCAAATCCTTGGACCGAATTGAAAAGATCTTAACCATAAGTATTGCCCTCGAAACGAAGTCAAGAAAAGGAAGACGAATTTTACAACTTGGTTATGAAAGGAAATGATCTTAAGACTTACATCAGGAGATTTCAAGAATTAGCCGTCTTATGCCCAAACATGGTACCAAACGCCGAGAAACTTATGGAAGTCTTCATTAGTGGATTACCCAGAAGTATTGAAGGAAATGTTACTGCCTCGAAGTCTCAAACTTTGGAGGAAGCCATCAACATAGCCTAGAGATCAATGGATCAGATAATAAAACATGATTCTGTGCAAGAAACCAATGATCGCAAACGAAAGTTTGAAGATACAAGAAACACCATCGACAACAACAACTACCCCAAATATCGTAACAACAATAACCACTCCAACAATCTCAACAACGACAACTAACAAAATAACCACAACAATCACAACCATAATAATGATTACCACAACCAGCAGAATAGAAGACAAGAAGCCTTCAGGACTTATACTACTACCAACGGGTATACTGGAAATCATCCTTTGTGTGAAAGATGCACCCTACATCACATAGGACCCTGCACTGTCAAGTGTCGCACTTGCCAGCAAAGTAGGTCATCTAGCCAAGAACTGCAGACCAACCACTAGAAACGATCTTCAAACAGTATTCGTAACTTGTAATGCCTGTGGAAAGAAAGGACATTACACGAATCAGTGCTCAAAGGCAAATCACCGGGCCACAGGAAAGCATACTTAGAGATAAGTTTGATTTTGTTCACTCTAGAATTTCACCTAGAAACAACTCTAAGGATATTCAAGTTCATTAGAATCTTCTTCAATCTAAAACATCAATCATGAAGCTACATCCTTGTCGTTGTTACTTTGTATCTAAATTATACTACGAGATACGTAGCATAAGTATCAACTCTTTTTAGAGTTTCATATGTAAAGCTATCCATGAAATAATAAAGTAATGATTCAGTTACATCTTGTTATCTGATGATATCAAAACTCGACATTATTTGTCAATTCCATTGATTCTATTATGTTCAAACTCTGAATACTCTCCTCATACCTTTGCAATATAAATTATCATCCTCGATTATATGGCGTCCAGTACAATCAACATCTCAATATTATCTAACAATTCATATCATATCATATTTTCTATACTTTTACCAATCGTGTTTTATGATTAGTAAGACAATTTATGAGCACTTAATGAAATGAATTAGGATGCTCTTCAATTTTAATAAGGAAATTATAAATCTCTTGAACTTTGAATTATAAATTCTCATTACAAGGAGTTTAACGCTTCATAATGTAAGTATAAATTAATAAATAAATTAGTCTTAAGTACATAACATACTTACAAACAAGGTTCTTACGATCCTGTTGTACAAACAATTCCTTAATCATTATCATTATAACCTTCATCACCGGTTTCATTTCAAATCTGTATCTCACCTGATTAGCATCTCTCTTAGAAATTCATAATCATTCTTGACATTACTCATTCATTATCTCATATCCAAAAAATTCTCTGTTATATTCTGTAACATAATAACAAGGAAACATACAAGAATCTATACAATGTCAAATGATTTCAATACCACTAGGTATGAAAGATTTGACAAAGACTTGTGATAGCATTCTTATTCGATGTTGACTTTTAAAGGTTAACGAATAACAATTCTTTACGATCAGAGTAGCGTAGCAAAAGCGTGGTAGGCCGTAACCCACAAGTTCCGTAAATTGAAGTATTCCATCCACCCAGATTCTATCAGGATCTGGAGAAATTCTATTGGCTGTCATCAAAAGGTGTGGTCTTGGAAATAAGTAGACGTGTGAAAAGAGGTAATTATAATTATGGTACGTAACATAATTATAAATGCATCACACACGTGGACTTGTGACCTTGATTAGCCTAACATAAATTCATGCCCAGTACCCACATCTATTCCCAAACAATACCACTATAACTTTCAATTAAATCTCGGACAATTTCCGAAGGGGGAAGACTATAAAAACCCAAGAAATTTTCATCAAAGTGCAAACCTATTTACTAATTATCACAATTAAACGAGGAAGATTTTTTCGCTTAATACTTACTTGCATTGTCAATATCTCATTAAGCAAGGTAACTTGCATAACTAAAGTAGACAAGCTCACGCAACCTATCTATGGCAATCCTGTCTTCATATATGTCAAGCAAACATCATAACATGTCAAGTCAATATCATCATATTCTTTTTACAAGGTACATTATTCCTATAATGTACTATTCGCAACGTTATATCTAAACGGGCTTTAAAACCGTTATCGTATACCTCTAAACCCTAATTCCATGAAGGGTTAATATCTAAAGCGAATGTACAAGCTACTAAAGCTCATATACAAGTAATATAACATCTCATTTGAAATATAAACTCCCTCCAAGTCAAGTACAAGTTTTCAAAGCACAATGTACAAGTCATTAATGCACAATATCCAAAATAGCCGTTTTACCTCCGTTTTCCTAAGTAATCTTGTACAATCTATTAAGTACAAGTTATAAGCAAGTCATGCATTTAATTTCCAACCTATATTCATTTTCATTTCATGAAATTACAAGAAACCAAAGTCTAAAACCCTAACCCGAGCTAAATAGTAAACTATGACCCGTTTCTTCGTTTTTATCCATTGTAAACCTAAACCAATACTCAAATAAGTTGTAATAACTTATTTTACAACTATTTCAATCCTATTTCATCATTATTTCATCATCTCATATCAATTATACATAAAATGAATCCAAGAAACCCTAAACGTACCTAAATGAGCCCTAAATGATCATTCGACCCGTTTTCTCATTTCTAACCATTTTAATCCCGAACAATCAACCAAGAGCCATTTTAAACTCATGATATGAGTTTACAAATCATTATTTATCATTATCTTAACAATGTACAAGAAATCAAAGCCTAGAAAAACCTAACAAATCCAATATAAACCCTAATCCAACCCACGGCTTAATTATTTCATTTTGACCCATTTTAACTTAAACCAACGATTAATTCTCATTTGTAATCTCTTATATAAGGCCTAGGGTCAGTATTCCATCATTCCCAATCAAGATTACTCGAATTATAAGCCAAGGAAACCATGAAAACCCTAATCGAACCCATTGGAAACCCGCGACCTTATTTCTTCATTTTTGACCTGTTTTATCTCAAACCAATTGCTAAATCCTATTGAAACTTCTTATTACAGACCCTAAGATCATATTCTAACCATTTTTGATCATTGTACATGAAAGGTAAGCTTGAAAACACACAAAACCCAAACCGAACTCAAAACAGACCTGCGGCTATGTTTCTTGTATTTAGACCCATTTTGAAGCCTTTCTTTTGCAAATAACTTGCACACAAGCACTTATAAGACAAATACTCAGCTGATACATGAAATATCTCCATTCCTTAGCCCTTAAACAAAGTCACATGTCCTTCTTTTTATCCATTTCATTCGTGGCAAGCGTGAGGAGTATCCACACCTTCAATCTAGTTTCATAGACTCCCACATCTGATTTTCTAGTCTCTACACATCATATACTAGCCCTAACACATGTCAAGAATAGATCCTAAGTGTTGCTTACTCCTCTTAACCTCCAATGAGTATAAATAGAGGTCTTGGGCACTCATTCTAACTCGCACCACCCCATCTTCTCTCTATAACCCATAGGTAGCAATACTTTGCTCCCTTATGATCCTAGAATCATTAAAGAAGTCTAAGAAGTGAAGCCCTGAAGAAATTAAAGCCCCAAAGTGAAGAAATTAGGCGTACGAAGAGAAACGACCCCATTTCCACCATTTTTGATCATTGAATCTCAAACCCAGGTTTTGGATATTCTACTTCTGCTACTACACCCTTATAGTGTTCATATGATCCTAAACATACTCTTGTTAAAGTTTCATAACTCAATTCATGCTCAATTTCCATTTTGATCCAAAACCGTACACCCGAAACACTAATTTTGCGTTTTTCTTAAAACTAAATGTTATAATGATTAAATATTGTTATAACCTATCCTAGCATGTATCCTAGCATGCTTAACTAATCTTAAAATAACTAATTTATTGATTAATGAAGGAATTCGAACTTAAAACCCGCGCGTTTACGTTTTAAAACCCTAATATGACCCGTTTTGCTTCCTAGCTTAACGAATCGTTAATTTAAACTTGTGTTAAAACTTCATATTTTAGTTTATTATAACTTATAATGTCTATTGATTTGTTATAAATAAGCTTGCATTGGCAATTTGCGACATGTTTTGTAATTATAATGATGCAAGGGGTATATATCGTAACTTTCTGAAACTTTTATCACTAAAGGAGGCTGAATATGTCATTTTAATCATAAGGTATAAAACTATAGGGGTCTATTATATCACTTTTCAAAGTACAAGGTTTACTTGGTATATCTTTTAAACTTGAAGGACCAAAGTCGTAAAAGTGCAAACTCCAAGGACTATTCTGCCACTTTTCAAACTCAAGGGTCTAAAATGTAACATTTTGAAAAAGTATAAAATCATGTCGTTATTTTAAACTTGTGTTGTGTTAAAAATTCATATTTTCGTTTATTATAACTTATAAATGTCTATTGAAATGTTAAACTAAGCTTGCATGACAATTTGGACATGTTTTGTAATTATCATCCATGCAAGGGGTATATATCGTAACTTTCTGAAATTAATAACTAGAAGGGCTGAATATGTCATTTTATCAAATTTATAGCTATAGGGGTCTATTATGTCACTTTTCAAAGTGCCAGGTTTACTTGGTATATCTTTTAAACTTGAAGGACCAAAGTCATAAAAGTGCAAACTCTGAGGGTATATTTTGCCACTTTTTAAACTCAAGGGTCTAAAATGTAACATTTTGAAAAAGTATAAAAACATGTTTAAAACCTTACAAGACATAACTTTAATTAACGCTTCTCGTGCTTAACATTTCCAGATATTGATCAAAACGCTTAAAACTGATTATATCATATCACAATACTAGGGAGCTTCATATTAAGGGGTTTCATCTTGGTATTACATTCTGACTGAGTTGTTGGGTTTACGATTTAAAGTGCCCTAGCTCCTCAAACGTTTACTGAATGACTTCTGAATTATGATGGCCCAAACGGTGATACAATAATTCCAAACTCTTCAATCAAACTCATAACTCTTAAAACTAAAGTTCTAGAGTATAATCTTCCTAAGACTCAACATATTTACTCAGGTTGCGTGACGTGGCTATTTACTATCATTTTACTATATCAACCTTCCCCGGTTAAGATTGTGATAAGGTCGTCAGCTTTCATTTCAGAATATTTATTACATCTACCTATCAGGTGAGTTCATAGCCTCGCTTTTAAATCTTTTGAATGCTTTATAAACCCGCGAGGGGGATACATGCTTGTTACAAACTCTTTTACATACTCGTTTATCTTATAATAATGAAGACTTAATGAGTTCATAACCTCACATACTTTATAAACCCGTGACACCTACTATAAAATCATAAATGCAAGTGTTATGCTAAACTATATGCTATCCTGATATATTATTGCCTAGGTACATGGAAATATCTATTTGGGTAGTATCTCCCAATATCTCTTTAATATCTCTTTATTACCTCTTTATGTGATTCATGAGTTTAGGGTGATAATACTGTTCACTATGACAATAATGTTCTTCATGATGATTATTCCTGCAATGCCAATATTTCCATTATGATAACTTGTATTCAACTATTACATTTCAAACCTATGAATTTCACTCAACCTTTGTGTTGACCCTTTTTATGCATGTTTATCTCAGGAAATTGAGCAACTTATGGCATGGAGTGGCATGGACATGAAGATGGCTAAAACTTGTTATCATTCACATTTTATGTTTCTAGATTTTGGGACCTGCCTTTGTAAAACTCTGAATTGAAATGAATGATAACATATCTTTTGAACAAATGTCTCTTTTGGGTCATTTTCTATGATTATGTTTGTTGTATCCATGAAGTAATACCCCATATTAGCTTCCGCTACTATATTGTAAAAATGAGGGTGTTACATCTTTCTTGTCGGCTTCTAGCAAGTCTCTGAAGCGATCCCTGAGAGGAGCTTGAATAGCCCAGTCAACAGCATCAGTGATGATTTCTTCCACTGCTTTGCTCACCTTATGGGGAATATCAGGATTCTCTAAATTATACAGCCTGTTCCCTTATTTGTCTAATCTTTCCTCCAGGGCTTGGTTTGCCTCTACCATATCCGCCATATGTTGTTCAAGTTCACCAATGCACTAGATTAAAATCGAATCTGAGGAGCCTTGTTGTGGTTGAGGTGGTATTGGTGGAAGAGATGTTGTTGTTGTTGTGATTGCAGTGACAGTTGTTGTTGATGTTAGTAGTGATGCTTGAATCGTTGTGGAGACTGGTTGAGAGACTGTGAGATCAATAACCGGGGTGGTCATTAGAGGGACAAAAGAGGTATCATGATGAATGGGAACAGTGACCATTGACTGAACCTCTGATTCAGTATTGGTTTTCTCAGGTTCATCTTCCTATGACTTCTCCACAAGGAACTGATCGGCGAAGTTGAGTTCCTTGTCAAGATTTTGTAGAGAAGACAGGGTTCCAGCTAAGCTCGTAGGTTCCTCAAGTCTTACTTCACCTTCAGTTGGGAGTTTAAGGTTCTCCTGAACATTTGGATAGGCCGTTGTAGTGAATTCTTCATCTATTTGCTCAGGGTTTGGTTGAATTGAAGTATCAGAGGCTTCAAGATCCATGTGTTCAAGGTTTGGTCCAGCATGAACAACATGACTTAATGGAGATTGAGATGCTTCAGCATCACCAGGGTTTGGTCCAGCCTGGCCTTCATCATGTTCACCAGGGTTTGGTCCAGCCTGGCCTTCATCATGTTCACCAGGCTTTGGTCCAGCCTGGCCTTCATCTTGAACTCTAGCAACAATCCCCGATACTTCTTCATCAGAATCTGTCTCACTGTCCGTCAGCCCAAGTTTAGCGTATAATGAAGAAGATTCATCATGACCAGTGGGTTCAGTTTGTGTAGAAGTGCGCTTATAAAAGATGTACTGATCTGCAGGGCTCTTTTTCTTTGGAGTCTGAAGGTTGAGTAAAACTTGCGCAACTTGTTCAACCTCGAATTTCTCTTTCCCCTTACCCTGAACCTCTGGAAGTGGTTGAAATTTCCCAGAGTCAGGTTCCCTAAACACTACAAGAGGAAGTGGACCTCGATGCGCTCCATGGACTTCCTTTAAGCTTTCTTCAATAGCCCTTTGCGTATCAGCCTCTTCATCACCATACAACGGTTCCTTATCTGGAACACCTTCATCAACACCTTTATCAACCAACTGAAGAGAGCTCTTTTTTGTTCGCTTCTTCACCACCTTACCAGCTTCGGATCATTTGGCTAGAGATGGCGCCTCAGATGTCTCCGTAACCAGCTTTCGTTTCTTTTCTTGAGGCTTGGCAGGTGCAGGTTTAGGTTTCTTAGTAGCTGCTTTAGGTGCTAAGGGCTTAGATTGCTTGGATGCTTTAGGTTTGGTAGCCTTAGCAGGTTTAGGAGCAAGAGAGTCAGGATCACTAACTTCTTCACCAGCAAGATATCTTTGATGCTTAGCTACTTTCTCCAGATAAGCATTGTAGTATTGTTCACCTCGAATGTCATCAGTGATAAGATCATTCGGAATAGGCATCCCAAAGACTTCCCATTTGGTTCCCTTAGCACTAAACTTGAGATATCCAAGAACAGGCTCTTTATTAGGCAAATGAAGTGGAGAACCTGGTCTCGGGTGGAACTTGTGATTGCTTTATAAGTAATAGACGATCAGCTTGGTGAACCTAACACTCAAGATCACAATAAGGGTGGCTTTCTTCTTTCCCTGAGTATGTTGTGATCGATTCTTTTTATCTTCAATGAAAGTATGGATGGATTAGGTGAATTCTTCCCACATCCTCTTTGCATAATCGATATGGGCTCGATTGACGATGCCCCAAAGAATCTGTATTGAAGGAAACGTTACTGCCTCGAAACCTCAAACTTTGGAGGAAGCCATCAACATATCCCAGAGGTTAATGGATCAGATAATAAAACGCGATTCTGTGCAAGAAACCAATGATCATAAACTAGAATTGGAAGATAAGAGAAACACCATCGACAACAACAACTACCCCAAATATCACAACAACAATAATCACTCCAACAATCGCAACAACGACAACTATCAAAATAACCACTACAATCACAACCGTAACAATGATTACCACCACCAGCAGAATAGAAGACAAGAAACTATTAGGACTTATCCTCCCAAAAGATACCATGGAAACCTTCCTTTGGTACAAATGCACCCTCATCACACGGAGTTTGCACAGTCAAGTGTCGTACTTGCAACAAAATGGTCATCATCCACCAGAAACGGCAGAGACAAATATCACCGCTGAAAACAACTCTTGAGGAATAAATTAGATTCGCCACCAATTACATATGAAGGATCATCCTAAAACCCGACTTTATAAAACCCAAACACCAAGCTACCAACCTTGTCATTCATTATTTTATCTAAATCCTACCCTCAAAGACATCTACATAAGTATCAATACTCTTAGAGTTTCGGTGATGTAAGAGATTAAAGTTATCCCATGAAATAATAAAGTATGATGTCCATTTACATCATGTATCTGGTTGATATCAAAATTCAATAAGAGAAAGATAAAGTTCAAAACATCCCCCGTATTTATTGCAAATTCCCATATTGTTTCAAACTCTGAATACTCTCCTCATACCTTTATTATCATCCTCGATTATATGGGCGTCAGTACAATCAACATCTTAATATTATCTAACAATTCATTTTCTACACATATCATAGCATGTTTTTATTGCTTAGAGTAAGACGAATTTATGATCATAACTTATTTAAATAAATTAGGTCACTTCTTTATTTAATAAGGAAATTATAAATCTCCGAATATGAATTTTAAATTCACAGTTACAAGGAGTTGAACGCTTGCTTTTTGTAAGTGAAAATTAAAATCAGTAGCCTTAAGTATATAACATACGACAAAACAAAGTTTCTTTCAATCCGTTTGTACAAACAATCCCTTAATCATTTTCATTATTACCTTCAATATCTATTCATTTCCAAATCTGTATCTCACGTGATTAGCAACTCTCTTACAAATTCATAATCATTCCTTGAAATTACTCATTCCATGATCTCTGTATTCTAAAATTTTCTGTTATATTCTGCAACATAATAACAAGGAAACACACAAGAATCTATACAATGTCAAATGATTTCAATACCACTAGGTATGAAAATTTTGACAAAGACTTATGATAGCATTCTTATTTGATGTTGACTTTTAAAGGTTAATGAATAGCGATTCTTAACGATCAGAGTAGCGCAGCAGAAGCGTGGTGGGCCCATAAACCACAGGTTCCACAAATCAAAGTATTTCATCTACCCAGGTTCTATCAGGAACTGAAGAAATTCTATTGGTTGTCATCAAGAGGTGTAGTCTTGAAAATAAGTAGACGTGTGAAAGGAAGTAATTATAATTATAGTGTATAACATAATTATAAATGCATCACACACGTGGACTTGTGACTTTGATTAACCTAACATAAAAATCAAATTCATGCCCAGTACCTACATCTATTCACTATAACTTTCAAATCTCGGGACGAGATTTCTATAAGGGGTGGAGACTATAACAACCCAAGAATTTTCATCAACCTATTTTACTATGATCACAATTGTACGGGGAAATTTTTTGCTTTATTACATTACTTGCATTGTCAATATCTCAGTATGTCATGTAACTTACATAACTAAAGTATACGAGCTCACGTAACCTATCTATGGCAATCCCGTCTTCATATATGTCAAGAAAACATCATAACATGTCAAGTCAATATCATCATATTCTTTTTACAAGGTACATTATTCCTATAATGTATTATTCGCAATGTTATATCTAAATGGGCTTTAAAACCGTTATCGTATACCTCTAAACCCTAATTCCATGAAGGGTTAATATCTAAAGCGAATGTACAAGCTACTAAAGCTCATATACAAGTAATATAACATCTCATTTGAAATATAAACTCCCTCCAAGTCAAGTACAAGTTTTCAAAGCATAATATACAAGTCATTAATGCACAATATCCAAAATAGTCGTTTTACCTCTGTTTTCTTAAGTAATCTTGTACAATCTATTAAGTACAAGTTATAAGCAAGTCATTCATTTAATTTCCAACCTATATTCATTTTCATTTCATGAAATTACAAGAAACCAAAGTCTAAAACCCTAACCCGAGCTAAATAGTATACTATGACCCGTTTCTTTGTTTTTATCCATTGTAAACCTAAACCAATACTCAAATAAGTTGTAATAACTTATTTTACAACTATTTCAATCCTATTTCATCATCTCATATCAATTATACATAAAATGAATCCAAGAAACCCTAAACGTACCTAAATGAGCCCTAAATGATCATTCGACCTGTTTTCTCGTTTCTAACCATTTTAATCCCAAACAATCAACCAAGAGCCATTGTAAACTCATGATATGAGTTTACAAATCATTATTTATCATTATCTTAACAATGTACAAGAAATCAAAGCCTAGAAAAACCTAACGAATCCAATATAAACCCTAATCCAACCCACGACTTAATTATTTCATTTTGACCTATTTTAACTTAAATCAATGATCAATTCTCATTTATAATCCCTTATATAAGGCCTAGGGTCAGTATTCCATCATTCCCAATCAAGATTACTCGAATTATAAGCCAAGGAAACCATGAAAACCCTAATCGAACCCATTGGAAACCCGCGACCTTATTTCTTAATTTTTGACCCATTTTATCTCAAACCAATTGCTAAATCCTATTGACACTTCTTATTACAGACCCTAAGATCATATTCTAACCATTTTTGATCATTGTATACGAAAGGTAAGCTTGAAAACACACAAAACCCAAACCGAACTCAAAACAGACCTGCATCTATGTTTCTTGCATTTAGACCCATTTTGAAGCCTTTCTTTTGCAAATAACTTGCACAAAAGGCCTCCTAAGACAAATACTCAGCTGATCCATGAAATATCACCATTCCTTAGCCCTTAAACAAAGTCACATGTCCTTCTTTTTATCCATTTCAGCCGTGGTAAGCATAAGGAGTATCCACACCTTCAATCTAGTTTCATAGACTCCCACATCTGATTTTCTAGTCTCTACACATCATATACTAGCCCTAACATAGGTCAAGAACAGATCCTAAGTGTTGCTTACTCCTCTTAACCTCCAATGAGTATAAATAGGGGTCTTGGGCACGCATTCTAACTCGCACCACCCCATCTTCTCTCTATAACCCATAGGCAGCAATCCTTTGCTCCTTTATGATCCTAGGATCATTAAATAAGTTCAAGAAGCGAAGTCCTGAAGAATTGAAGCCTTGGAGTGAAGAAACTAGGCGTACGAAGGCGTTTTTTTACCCAAAATGACCCATACAACTCCATTGTTGCTCTTTGAAGCTCAAATCTAGGTTTTAAATGTTATACTTCTTCTACTACACCCTTATAATGTTCATATGATCCTAAATAAACTCTTGTTAAAGTTTCATAACCCAATTCATGCTCATTTTCCATTTTGATCCAAAACCGTACACCCGAAACCCTAATTTTATGTTTTTCTTAAAACTAAATGTTATAATGATTAAATATTTTTATAATCTATCCTAGCATGTTTAACTAATGTTAAAATAACCACTTTATTGATTAATAAAGGAATTTGAACTTAAAACCTATGCGTTTACATTTTGAAACCCTAATTTGTCCTGTTTTGCTTCTTAGTTTAACTAATCGTTATTTTAAACTTGCGTTGTGTTAAATCTTCATATTTTAGTTTATTATAACTTATAAATGTCTATTGAAATGTTAAAAGAAGCTTGCATGGCAATTTGGACCTGTTTTGTAAATATTATCCATGCAAGGGGTATATATCGTAACTTTCTGAAATTAATAACTAGAAGGGTTAAATTTGTCATTTTATCAAAGTTATAACTATAGGGGTCTATTATGTCACTTTTCAAAGTCCAAGGTTTACTTGGCATAGCTTTCAAAGTTAAGGGACCAAAGTCATAAAAGTGCAAACTCCAAGGACTATTTTGCAACTTTTCAAACCTCAGGGTCTAAAATGTAACATTTTGAAAAAGTATAAAAACATGTTTAAAACCTTACAAGACATAACTTTAATTAACGCTTCTCGTGCTTAACATTTCCAGATATTGATTAAAACGCTTAAAACTAATTATATCGTATCACAATACTAGGGAGCTTCATATTAAGGAGTTTCATCTTGGTATTACGTTCTGACTGAGTTGTTGGGTTTACGATTTAAAGTGCCCTAGCTCCTCAAACGTTTACTGAATGACTTCTGAATTATGATGGCCCAAACAGTGATACAATAATTCCAAACTCTTCAATCAAACTCATAACTCTTAAAACTAAAGTTCTAGAGTACAATCTTCCTAAGACTCAACATATTTACTCAGGTTGCGTGACGTGGCTGTTTACTATCATTTTACTATATCAACATTCCCCGGTTAAGATTGTGATAAGGTCGTCAGCTTTCATTTTGGAATATTTATTACATCTACATATCAAGTGAGTTCATAGCCTCGCTTTTCAATCTTTTAAATATTTTATAAACCCGCGAGGGGGATACATGCTTGTTACAAACTCGTTTTCATACTCGTTTATCTTATAACAATGTGATTACTTTTCAAAGACTTAATGAGTTCATAATCTCACATGATTTATAAACCTGTAATATCTGCTGTAAACCATGAATGCAAGTGTTCTCTAAACTATATGCTATCCTGATATATTATTGCCTAAGTACATAAAGATATCTATTTGGGTAATATCTCCCAATATCTCTTTGGGTAATATCTCTCAATATCTCTTTAATATCTCTTTGGGTAATATCTCCCAATATCTCTTTAATATCTCTTTATGTGATTCATGAGTTTAGGATGATAATACTGTTCACTATGACAATAATGTTCTTCATGATAATTATTCCTGCAATACCAATATTTCCAATTATGATAACTTATATTCAACTATTACATTTCAAACCTATGAATTTCACTTAACCTTTGTGTTGACTTTTTAGCATGTTTATCTCAGGTTATTGAGCAATATACGGCACGGAGTGGCATGGACTCGAAGATGGCTAAAACTTGTTATCATTCACATTGTATGTAACTAGATTTTGGGACCTGCCTTTGTAAAACTCTGATTTGAAATGAATGATAACGTATCTTTTGAACAAACGTCTCTTTTGGGTCGTTTTCTATGATTATGATTGTTGTCTCCATGAAGTAATACCCTAGATTAGCTTCCGCTGCTATATTGTAAAAATGGGGGTGTTACAATACGTGTTGTCTTAATTGCCTTTTCTGGAGCATTGAGATCGGTATTAGATTATATGAGTGTACCAGTAGCATATTAAATTCTAGAACTTGTTATTGTGATGCATCCTGAGACCACATAGTAAGTATTAGTATTTGCTTGATAAGAGGCATTAGGATTAACCCATGTTTTGAACTTGTAATTGTTATGATGGTCACACCGATCATATAACTATCCCACACCCTTGCCATGCACTCATTATTAGTGCAGGATACCCCTAGTATAACCCTTCGAGCCTATCCTTTTTCACAGTTCTTGTAATTTTCTGGTGGATTCCAGATTATTAATGAAGAGCATTGTTAACCCTTAAACCAATCGTTACACCCAAAAATCCTTAGCCTACCATGTATGTACTCATTTTTAGTACATTACTGTGTTTAACCCAAGTTAATTATTTGAGTACGCGGTTGCTAAGTCCTTATCCTTGTAAATACAGTTTTGGGATGATTGATATTCATGATAGTATTTATTTCGTGGAAGAATGGGGAAGAAAAGTTAAGTCAAATACACCCATATGTTTGTCAAATGATCTCCATGTTATTTTGATCCACCTCAAATCGGATCATTAGATAGATTGATCATGTAAAAGCTCAAGTGTAGGGGTACGTATTATAAACCCCATGTGATGTATTATGTTATTCAAAAAAAAGAGAAAAGAAAAAGAAAGAGATTGATGTAGAGTTGTATAGAGTTTGTATATCTTTGTCCGAGTCTCGGCTTAGCAACCAAACCAAAGTTTATTCGTATAAATAATTAGCTAACCCTTCCACTCTAAATTCACCTAAAGCCACCTAAATGTATCCCATCCATTTCTATTTCTATTATATGTTATCTTAAACCAACACCCTACAACCCTTTAAAATACCTCTTAGATAGTAATGAATAATACTTGCACCTTGATCCTTTACCAAGCCTATGGTAATTTATATGCTATGAAAGTTAATGAGTGTTGATTTTCCGTTTCCCCCATATGTTATAATTTATTATACAACCGAGTGAAAGAGAGAATCCTCGAACACGTATGTGAGGTGCTAGTATATATTTTCCGTGCTTTCAATTACGAGGTCTAGAAGGTTGTATTGTAAAATACTTTTAAAGAGTAGGTAAAATGACCCTCATATTGTTATTGTCTAGGTAGAAAAGCCCATTTGATTGAGGACAAGCAAATCCCAAGTGTAAGGGCATTTGATAAGGTGTCATTTTATACACTTTTTTGGGGTCGTTTAACCCCCTAAATCATGCATTTATGCCCAAAATAGGTACTTAATCGTTCCTTTTCAGGTATTTCACATTTAGAATGCATTTGGAAGAATTACACGTGACTTGCACTCATTTGGAGAAGAAACGGACAAGACTACGGACCTACACCAACATCTATCAAGATAATGTTCTCTGTAGCTGGAGACGGCGTCACAAGATCTCACGACGGCGTCAGAGCACACGACCCAACCCATTATCTAGATTATTCTCTTTCATGAAGGTGTCACGACTAAAACGCGACGCCGTCACAATGATTTTCCTATATATACAAACCCGAATTTAGGGTTTTGAGTGTGTAACTTTAGAAAGAAAAAGAGGGTATAAACCCTAGTTTGTTTAACAACTGTTAGGGATGCTTTTAGGGCCTAAAAACCCTATTGTACTTCCTTTAATTCATGTTTTAATCAAGTAAGACTTATTTAATCATTCAATGTGTCTTATTGTGTGATTCTTATCTGTTCTTGCTTTATCTTTAACATGCTTGGCTAAACCTCATATTGTGTTTATTTATGATTGTATGAAATCTAGAATGTAGATCTTAGTGGTGTTGCTTCTTGTGATGAATATGCATGTTAGGTCATAGAAAACCAACTTTTGTCTGTATCGCTGTTGATATGTCTAGGAAAACATGATTGTGTAGAAAGGATACCATCGAGTAACAGTCTTCATACTACCTTGCCCCTTATATGGTTGATCCACTCTTAATATATTTCACATGCATTTAATATACTCTTTGTGGCCTTGTAATAGTCTTCATACTACCTTACTTGTGCGTTGCCTTAACGAAATATTAAATAGATGGCAGGTTCGTGTAATTCGTTCAAGACTTAGGAAATAATTACATAGATCATCACAAGTGTGACAAAACAACAACACTAGGAGAAGCAATAACAACCCTATGAGAAGCAACTAGGAGTAATACATGAGTAAATAACACAACTTTTATCATATGTTATCACCAGTAACGTAGTTAATATTTAGTTTAATAGCTAAAAAAAAACCAACACTCCACCTATCAAAATATTTGAATTTACTGCTTTCATATAAACATAAAAACATAAAAATAGTATTCTCTCAACCCTTAAATTCTATTTGACCGTGATCAAGCCTTTCCCAACCTATCCCATAGGAGAACGATAACAACCCGCCTATTACTTAACCTATACTACACTACAACGATTAGGTACACTGCCTAGGGGGTTGTAAAACTTTGTGTTGAAGTCTTACGACGACCGTACGTCAAGTTTTTGGCCCGCTTCGGGAATAGGTTAGAGTTTTGATCATAGTTTAGCTAGTTCTACTACTTGAATCTTTCAATGTAAGAAATTTATATAACAACCCAATAATTTTCATCACCTATTTTACTATGAATCACAATTGAACGGAGAAATTTTACGCTTATTACATACTTGCATTGTATCCCGACCTCAGTATGTCATGTAACTTACAAAACTAAAAGTAGACGAGCTCACGGCAACCTATGCTATGCCATTCCTATCGAATATAGTAGTCAAGCAATATCATAATATGTCTAAGTCAATATCATCATATCCTTATTACAATGTACAATAATCTATAAAATGTACTATTCGGCAAACATTATATCAAAACGGGCTTTAAACCGTTATCGTATACCTCTAAACCCTAATTCCATGAAGGAATAATATCTAAAGTGAATGTACAAGCTACTAAAGCATATGTACAAGTATCATAACATCTCATATGAATATACATTCTATCCAAAGAAAGGTACAAGTCCTTAAAAGCTCAATATACAAGTCATTAAGCATAATCTCTAAAATAGCCGTTTTACCTCCGTTTTCATTCCAATTTCTTCACCACCACTTATGTACAAGATACTATACTCATTCTACAATGTGTAAACCCTAATTATTCTATTCATAAGCCTTCACACACATATTTATACTCAAAACCCTAATTTAAAAGTCAAAAACCCTAACCCGAGCAAAATAGTAAATCATGACCCGTTTCTTGGTTTTTATCCATCATAACCCCAAACCAACACTCAAATAAGTTGTAATAACTTAAATTACAACATTAAAAATCATATCCTATCATCATTTCATCATTTCAACAACAATATTCAAGAATTAAACCCAGAAAACCCTAATCTAGTTTTAACCCTAAAACCTAAAACTAGGCCCTAGTTTTGAATCGGATCAGTCTATAAAACATAGGATCTGAGAAACATCAATAGGATCTGGATATTAAGTGAAAACACGAGTGGTAGGTCCCATTTCTTGTGATCATTTTGCCGTGAATCAACCCGATTCGACATTGGGATGACTTAGTACAGCCGAAATGGCAAAGGTACAGCAGATTGTGCACACAAGTAGTAAATGGCTATTAATCCTCTTAAATTTTTCTATAGTAACCCTCAAATTGTAAAACAAATGTTTGTAGAGGACTCAAATATCAACAATGCTCGTTGGTTTGAGCTTCAAACGGAATTACGGGTTTGTAAAATGGCAACCATTTTACAGAGACTAGATGTTGCTGTCCAAAAAACCGCCATGTATAAATCAAACCAAAAAACACCCCTAAAATGCTAGGAACCTCTTCCACCTGCATTCTAGCCTTTCCTTACTCACTCCTAGCCCTCCACAACACCCCATGCGTGTCCTCACCTGGTCTCTAGGCATCCTTTATCACCAAGTTCCAAAATTACTATAAATAGGAGCACATATACTTCATTCTAACTCATCCCCCACTTTTCTTTCTATAACCCAATTGAGCAAACATTCTGTGCTCCATATGATCCTAGGATCATATAAGAAGATCATTCAAGAAAATCTTTGAAGATTTGAAGCCCCGGGAACAAGATACAAGGCGTACGAGTGGAAATACTACCCGAAACGACCCGTTTCCACCATTTTTGATCCTTGAAGCTCAAACCCAGATTTTGAATGTTCTACTTCTGCTACTACACCCTTATAATGTTCATATGATCCTAAATATACTCTTGTTAAAGTTTCATAACTCAATTCATGCTCATTTTCCATTTTGATCCAAAACCGTACACCTAAAACCCTAATTTCACGTTTTTCTTAAAACTAAATGTTATAATGATTAAATATTGTTATAATCTATCCTAGCATGCTTAACTAATGTTAAAATAACCACTTTATTGATTATTGAAGGAATTTGAACTTAAAACCCGCGCATTTACGTTTTGAAACCCTAATTTAACCCGTTTTGCTTTCTTGCCTAACGAATCGTTATTTTAAACTTGCGTTGCGTTAAAACTTAATATTTTAGTTTATTATAACTTATAAATATCTTTTGAAATGTTAACATAAGCTTGCATGGCAATTTGGACATGTTTTGTAATTATAATCCATGCAAGGGGTATATATCGTAACTTTCTGAAATTAATAACTAGAAGGGCTGAATATGTCCATTGTTAATCAAAGTTATAACTAAGGGGTCTATATGTCACTTTTCAAAGTACAAGGTTCAACTTGTTATATCTTTAAAGTTGAAGGACCAAAGTCGTAAAAAGAGCAAAACTCCAAGGGTAAATTACTGACCAACTTTTTCAAACTCAAGGTCCCTAGAAAAGTACACATTTTGAAAAAAGTATAAAATCATGTTAAAACCTTTACAAGACCATAACTTTAATTAATCGCTTCTTCGTGTCTAACATTTCTCTATAATGATCAAAACGCTTAAAACTGATTATACGTATCACAATACTAGAGGAGCCTTCATATTAAGAATTTCAATCTTGTATTCAACGTTCTTGACTGAGTTGTATGGGTTACGATTTAAAGTTCCCCTAGCTCCTCAAACGTACTTGAATGACTTTCTGAATTATTATGGCCCGAAATAGTTGATACAAAAACCAAACTCTTCAATCAAACTCATAACTCTTAAAACTAAAGTTCTAGAGTACAATCTTTCTAAGACTCAACATATTTACTCAGGTTGCGTGACATGGCTATTTACTATCATTTTGCTATATCAACCTTCCCCGGTTAAGATTGTGATAAGGTCGTCAGCTTTCATTTTGGAATATTTATTACATCTACATATCAGGTGAAGTTCATAACCTCGCCTTTACTTATTTACATGTTTTATAAGCCCGCGAGGGGGATACATGCTTTTACAGAAATCTTTTACATACTTGATTACTTATAACCATAAGATTTACTTTTCCAAAGACTTATACATCTTAAACCCAGATACAAGTGTTTTTACAAGTTATATGCTATCCTGATACACTATACACTACTGTCTAAGTTACTATATGCCAAAAGTCCCTCATTATCATGGACCATTATCTCTTCAGTGAACGCGAATATTGGGGATTAGGTTCTAAAGGGATTGACGAATCCCATTTGTGTTAGCCAGATAGGTAACCAAACACACTATATTTGAATTTCATAGGTATATGGCAATTACCTACACCGAGGGCCATTATCTCTATATATATATCACATCATTTTAGGTATATATATACACTAGTCAGTTTGTGTGCCATGAGCTTAGACCAGACTATACTATACAAGACAAGACCAACAGACCAAACAAGACAATAACGCAGTAATACCCCGTAACTAATGACTAAAAATAATGTAAATTCGTTGCAATTATTACAATAACGGTATAAATAACAGGACCCAAGATCATAACAATAACATTTTCATAATAATTGTGTTTTACAATTATTACATCGATGACTTCTGTATTTCAAACTGAATTCTCAAACCATGAATTTTACTCAACCTTTGTGTTGACTTTTTTAGCATGTCTATCTCAGGCGTAGTGAGCACTAAACGGCAACGGAGTGCATGGCATGAAATGGCTAAACTTGTTATCATTCACATTGTATGTAACTAGATTTTGGGACCTGCCTTTGTAAAACTCTAATTGAAATGAATGATAACATATCTTTTGAATAAATGTCTCTTTGGGTCATTTTCTATGATTATGATTGTTGTACCCATGAAGTATACCCAGATATCTTTCTGCTGCTATATCGTAAAAATTGGGGTGTTACTGATTGGTATCAAGCGCCATGGTTATAAGAAAAAGGTCCCAAAACCTAACTATAACCACATTTATTTTTCTAGACATCAAAGTCCTCCGTGCCACACATTCTGGAACAGTAATGTAATATACATACAATAATATATTACATAAATAACTTATGTTATTTACAACTAGGTTGTTAATACAACGATGTCTTCTCCCAGCCACTCTACTTCCGATATTGAGGATGCTTTTTCCTCTATGAATATTCTTAACTATATTTCAGTCTCATCAGATTATTTCCCAGTTTCATTGGGAAGCAATTCTTTTAACTCTTCAGAAAACTCCACAGATAATATGATCCCACTAGTATCGCATCTTTCTACACTAATACTTTTTTTAAGGACGTACAAGCATTTCATGCTAAGGAATTACCTATTTCATCACCAGATCCTATTACTCCACCAGCTATTTTGACTCTATCTCCGATATTACCACCATCACTACTATTTAATCCTCGATATTTCTTTATTCCTGATACACTATTACCACCTAAGAAGCGAATCCATTCCCCATCTTCTTCCTCAACTACGTTATCTAATTCATCCCACTCCCGGGAAAATCAAACTTGTAATTTTGGTATCACCATTTCCTCATTTCCTACACACTATCCGACCACCACCTCAAGTATTTGAAAATAGGAAAATGTCAGATAAGAAGTATCTGAAACATCAGAGCAACAAGTTGAAGATATCTTGAATATTTAGATGAACCTCCATCTTCACCGGCAATTGAGAGAATGGAAGACGACGTATAATGGTAACTAAACTAAAGACCGCACTTTAAGGAATCCGCACCTTCAGAATTATCAGACTTCAAAAGAAAGTTAAGGGGTCAAAAGGATAAGATTGCTTTGCTCACTACAAAAAATATCTGATTCTTGAACAAACACATTGAGAAAATCCAAGCTCGTCACCAAACAAATCAGGAAGATCGTAGGATATCATCTACCGGATCAAATTCAATCAGCGATATATAACTTGATCCTAGACACGGTGAATTGGTTGGTATAAATACAAAAACCTAGTCAAATCCTGACAATAGTACGTAAGAAG
This sequence comes from Tanacetum coccineum, assembly GCA_026074375.1. Taxonomy (NCBI): domain Eukaryota; kingdom Viridiplantae; phylum Streptophyta; class Magnoliopsida; order Asterales; family Asteraceae; genus Tanacetum; species Tanacetum coccineum. The sequence continues at coordinate 46,677 of BQNB010011021.1, forward strand.
GAAAATTAATTTATACAGCAATCCCGTTTCGTATCTTATTGTTTCCAACTTATCATCATTTCTACTAATTGCATCATTATCTCCATCTTCATGAATCATACCATAACCCCTAAGTGCTTAAAATTCAAAAATAAGCATTTCTCTTTAAGCATTTTTAGAATCACATTTTCTTTTAAATATTACATTTCAAAACTTGTGATGTCATTCTTATTTGAGTATTGGTCTCAAGTGCAAACTGCACCAGCAGTTTTAAAAAGACAAGTAGCTGTTTTCATGATCAATTTTCAGAAGGTAATTGTAGGAATTAGATTTAGATATTTGGCATACAAGTAGATCTAGGGTAGTGGTTAATCTGTCTTAACTTAGTTTTCAAAAAGTAGCTTATTTAGTTATCTGTTTTTAGCCTTTAAATTCAGCATTGTTCATTTTCAAAACCAAAAGTGACTAAGTGTTCTTAGTGTATAAGCTGTTTTCAACAAGCCTTTTCATTAAGCTCCTGAATTTCAAAATGGTTTTAAAAAGTTGTTTTAAGTAGTATTTTAGGTGTACTTTTTAGGGTAATAAGCCAAAAGTCCATAAGGATCCTTTAGCTTATTTAAAAATAAGCTCAAAGGTGCCTTAAGGGGCTGTTTGGTTAACAGTTTACACTAAAAGAGCTTATTTCTTTATTTTAGCTTATCTGCTTATTGTTATGGCTTATTTAGGTTTAGTTTAGCTTTTTAGGTTAGTATAAGTCCATTTTAGCTTATTTAGTTTTGTCATTTGCTTATTTGAGCTTATTTGCTTTCTAGTGTAAAATTTTAAGTGTTTTTAAGCTTTTTAGCTCTTCTGTCATTCTAGCTTATCAATTGTGCTTATTTTAGCTCTTATGTGCTTATTAGATATAGCTTTTAATCTGTTTTAGCTTATTTAACTTTTCCCTTAGCTTATTTGTTCTTAAAAAGCCCAAACAGTTTGCATTTTATAGGTTTATTAGGATTTGCTTATTCTGTCTTCAACTGCTTATTTGAGGGCTTATTTTAGGTTTATAAAAAAGGTTGTTTTACAAAAGTTGCTTATTTTTAAGAGTTTTAAAAAGTTATAAAAAATGGAAAAAATTAAAACACTTGGGAAAGTGGGAAGCCCCGGGTGAGCAAGGCTCGAACCCGGGACCTCTACCACCTTCACCAAGCGTTTTATCCCCCACTCACACAACCATCATGCTACAATAGCTCATCTGTTATACCTTTGCATTATTTATCTTTTATATACATTTTAGGCATATTAGTATAATAAGTTGTTTTAGCTTATTTCGCAGCTTATTCTATAAGATGTGTTCCCGAACTTATTTTTCTTAGATTCCTCTTAGTTCAAGCTACTTTCTATAATTTTTTCAGAATTTTCATAATTAGTTTAGTATTTTTAAACATTTATTTTTATTAAAAACTTTAAAAATTCATAAAAAATAGAAAAATAATCAAAAAAATATAATTCTTTTTTAGAAAATTTTCTTTTATCATATAGTTTCTAGGAAAATTAGTTTTGCTTCCGTAGGGTTAAGATTGCAAAATTTCAATTTTTAAAGAACGGGATTCGTTTCCGTTCACGTTTTTCGTGTTTTTAAGCTCAATTCAACTCCGTTTTTGTTCTAGTTTTCTTTAAACTTACTTTTTAGTCAATTAGAGTCTATTAAAAGAGAAAAATTCATTTTAGGTTTAATTTTGGAAATTTAGGGTTTCTAATCACCATTTAGGGTTCTCGTTTTGCGTTTTTAGTTAAAAGTTTAATTTCCCGTTATTAAAGTTAGGTTTAATTGTCCTTTAATTTGCTCACTTTTAGGATTTTAGAAAACAAATCATCTTTGAACCAATTCAAACCATTGTCCAAACAACAAACGCAGTCTCAATTTCATAAATCTTCGAGGAATACGACCCGGGAATCACTTACCGGTAAATATACGTATTATTATATATATTTGTGAGAATTTACCTTATTACTTTTGTCCTCAAGGGTAGTTTGGTAATTTTCTATACTTATATTATTATACGTGTATAAAACTTTACGCATCAATGATATTCATATATTCTTGAACTTGGTTTAGAAGCTAGGCTTATAAGAGAGACTTTGGTGTTAAATAGATCATTAGACCTTTTCTTGGAAGATTACATTAAACTAAATGATCTAAATGGACCAATTGAGCTTAAGAGAAATTAAGGAGATGATTTGATGCCCACCATTGAGGAAGGTGAGGTAATTAAGGAATTTAGAACTAGGGATGGAAATCTTGATACTGGAATCGATGATTACCCTAGTTATTGCGACGATGATAAGAAGATCCATATAGATTGTGCTCACAGCTTAAAGTTTTCTTGCATGATAGGATTTGAATTCACTCATGCTAACTTTTTCCCATTATTGTATGTCAATTAAAAATGTCCAAAAAGTTTTATAATTCAATAATGAAAGATAAGATGGTGTACAAATGGAATAATGTTGTAGGAGCCTTAATGAATGTGCCTATTTCTGTTGGAACCTTTTCTGTTGTGACGGATTTTGCAGTTTTAGAAAATATGAAGGATTATCGTGATAAAGGAATGGACGATGTTATTTTTGGCGAACCGTTCTTAAGAGAAGTTGGAATTAAAGCAAGACGGTTTGAAGGAATGATTACCCTTTACAAAGGTGATGATGAAGTAACTTACAAAATGGTGCGATCACATCTGAGGTTTAAACACCACACCAATGAGCAATGCAACAAGATCACACCATATACTGAAGGTAATTGAGAAAGATGAAAAATGGAATCTCGCAGCATTCCAAAAGGATTTTAAGGGTCTACAAAGAAGTTTTGAATCTAGGACCCGATTACATGCGAAATGCAAAGACGGAAGAATGGTTCACACGCGGGTACATTAGCGTGCATGAGATGGAATGAAAGGGATGATGAAGAAAAGTATAACTTAAAGACTTCGCTGTAAACAAAAGTGCTTCCCGGGAGACAATCCGGATTGTTATTTAATTTTATCGAGTCTGTCTTCCCAGACATCAATACGGCGTATCCGCTCCATACCATACGGCGTATTGAATGTCTGGACATTATCAATCTTTACTTTTTATTGCACTTTAAAAACATTATTGTTAGATTTTGAATACGGCGTATTTCACAAACATATACGTCCGTATCCACCAACTGACCCTTATTTTGTTTAGTTTAGTTTAAATTAACTGTAGGTACCAAGATAGGAATACACATTTTCTTCCAATATTATCTACAGGACCTCGTGAAAGAAATATCGACGAAGTTGGTGGAATGCATATTTTCTGGAATTCTATGTGTGTGCTATTCGTGCTAGGATTCAAACGCTTTTTCAGCACACAATCTTGCTCATAAACGCAACTTGGAGAATATACCGAGCAAAATATCAGGGGAGTTTCTCATTCTAATTCTTTTTAAATTCCCGGTATTTAATGTTTTATATATACAACGAGGACGTTGTATAATTCAAGTGGGGGGATGGAATTAGAATGTTTACTTGTCCTATTTTTCACACTAAAATGATTTAAATTATGCTCAAATTTAAAAAAAATCAAGCATACTTTTGTGAAATTACATGTAAAAAAACCGCACACACTAACCCCTTGTAGAATATTTGTGAGAATTAGCCTATTCCATTTCCCAAATGTTTTTACCCAAATTCCACAAAATATGAGTGTGTCGGTGATGTTGTAGACTTTAGAACTTGGCTTGGTATATCTATTTGAGACCACAATGATGAGTACTATGGATTTAGATGGAGTAACTTGTTTAAACTGGTAAATTTTAGGATTACACCCAAATCGCCTTTACATGTTGCTTATTAACTAACTACACCGATTAGTTAACCTCTCTTTTAAAACCTTTCCACTCTCATCTTTAGAGTGAAGATCCACTAGAACAACCCGTAGATCCAATCCTTTAGGAATTACACCAACTATTTGTTTTGTTAACACCCTAACACCATAACCTACCCTATTAAGATTAATGTTAATTAATAGTTTTACTAGTTGCTTAAAGTGTATAGGTTGTAATTTCTAAGTCTCGTGTCATTTTCCTATCTTTGTCGGTTGGAAAATTTGCACATTGCAAACGGGAATGTAAATTAGTAGTCAAAAACTCATGTGATTTTTACAACCATTACAATTAATGGTGTATAACCGAAGGATGAATTAACTACCAAGGATTATCCGACTTATTATGAACGTGAAGATGGTGAAACTACACGAGATTTTGAAGCAATGTTTGGTAAAAAAAACAAAAATATATATATAACAAAAAGAGTGAGAAAGAAAGTTTGAAGATAATCGTTTAGAAACTACCGAAGGAATTACACGAAGGATCGATTATTCGTTGTTACGTCTAAAAATCAACCGATGTAGAGTATTGTACAAAGTGGAAGATATCAACCACGTTGCTTGTAGAGTATGTAAAGTTTTGGGATGATTGAGAAGTTAACCGTTATGGGAACGCCAACTTAGGTTGTTGTTTTTTATCGATGAGCAAGACGTTGTAAATAGTTTAATCTTTATCATGGTAACGGTCAGGAAAAAGTGTCTAGCAACATGTATCTTAGTCTTAATCTATTTGTTTCTTGATTTTTATTTAACAACAATTTACTTCCGTCTCATCTAATGATTAGCCTCTGGTTTTACGCGAATGAGGAGTTATACGAACATGCGTGTCTATTCCGTCATTACGGCCAGTATGCATTTTCGTACCTCGCTTGATTTACGACTTTTGTGAAAATTATAAGGTTTCCTACCCGAATAACATTCTTCATCCTGTAACGTTGGTTAAATTTGAATAAGGATGTGATCGAACACACATGACTATTTTTATTGTTATGGCCATGTATGTTGCTTCCAGCTGCCTTTGTTGGAGTGTACTCTGGTAAAAATTGGAGAATGATCAAACCGTAAGCCTTATCCCATACAAAACCCATATTTACCTATTATAACCTTGTTACTCTTAGCTATTAGCGGGGAGATGGTATTCCTTGCCAAGCTTATAAAATACTTGTTACGACCAAGCAATTGAGTGATTTAGTTACATGTTACCACATAGATTAGTAAGGTGATTTGAGTGTTTTCATCTTCCTATATCGTGAGGTGTTTGGTTGTGTACTTGTAATAGATCAAATAAATGCTTTAACAGAAAATATCCTTAGGGATACATTTTTATAAACTTCTAAAGGCTACTTGAGAACAAGTAGGATTCAAGTGGGGGGATATTTGATGACATCAAATAACGTCTATTTTATAGCATCATTTATCCCATGTTATTAACCCATTTTGTATAGTTATTGCAAAGAATTGTTACTTAATCGTTTATATTTGAGAATTGCAGTAATTATAGAGTAATTGGTGAAAGTTAGCAAAAGGCGCGCATTCTGGAGCTTAAATGAAGATATTTTGAAGATTACTATTCTGAAGACCAATACGCCGTATCCATCAAGGAAGATACGGCGTATCCATGCCTGCACTCACCAAAGACCACAGATGAATAAAGCTAAATACGCCATATCCAGAGAAGACCTATACGCCATATTAGAAATATGGAATCAATATAATATTCTGGAAGATATCAAGCGTGGTCCCTACTCCAAGAAATCCCCAATACGCCATATCCAATCCTTGGATACGCCATATCTAATCGACTTCCAGACCTTATAAATAGAAAACTCAAAAACGAGTTTTAAGTGTACTAAATCATATTCTCGATACCTAACATAAAGTTAATTTTAGTAGAGAAAAAGAGCAGAAGAGGTCGAGTATATATATATCACATCATTTTGGGTATATATATACACTAGTCAGTTTGTGTGCCATGAGCTTAGACCAGACTATACTATACAAGACATGACCAAACAGACCAAACAAGACAATAACGCAGTAATACACGGTTACTATGATAATTGCATTCGTTGCAATTATTACAAATAACGGGTATATAATAACGTGACCCAAGATCATAACAATAACATTTTCATAATAATTGTGTTTGTACAATTATTACACTATGACTTGTATTCAAACTGTTTATCAAACCTATGAATTTCACTCAACCTTTGTGTTGACTTTTTAGCATGTTTATCTCAGGTTATTGAGCAATATACGGCACGGAGTGGCATGGACTCGAAGATGGCTAAACTTGTTATCATTCACATTGTATGTAACTAGATTTTGGGACCTGCCTTTGTAAAACTCTGATTTGAAATGAATGATAACATATCTTTTGAATAAACGTCTCTTTTGGGTCGTTTTCTATGATTATGATTGTTGTATCCATGAAGTAATACCCCAGATTAGCTTCCGCTGCTATATTGTAAAAATGGGGGTGTTACACTACTACACCAAAGATTGCCCACTCAAAGAAGAAGGGAAAACCCTCAAAGAAGCTTACTACACTGAATTTGGTGCACCTTTTCAAGGAGGGGGCTATAGAGCAACTGCTTCGGGATTCTACCAAAGGAACAATAAAAACCCTTTGTACCAAGAAAGAAGGCAATCTATGGAAGAAACCCTAAGAAAATTTATGTGGGAATCGGCAAATAGACATAACGAGAACTCCAATTTGATCAAAGAGATCCGAGCTTCAATGGATGTTGCCATAAGGAACCAAGGAGCATCAATGAAAACTTTAGAGATCCAAATTGGTCAAATGAGCAAGGTACTACAGGAAAGAGGATTTGGAAGTTTACCGAGATCTACTGAAACTAACCCGAGAGACCATGTCAAGTCGATCTCGACTATTGTTGAAGCTGATGCAAGCTTAATACGCCGTATTGGATCACGCCAATACATCGTATCCACTGAACATAACAGTACACTGATGTACGAGACACAACAAATGACAATCCCATTTCTAAGTCATTTAAATGATTGCTAGTGTGAAAATAAGAAGGGATCATATGGACTGTAATTTTCAGAAGCTTACTCATATGGAGCTTCACATATCGATAAATCCATACCCCGAAAGGAGAAAGACCCAGGGAGTTTCACTTTACCTTGCTATATTAATAATGCTTGCTTTAATAATGCTCTTGCTGACTTAGGAGCTAGCGTAAGTGACATGCCTCTCTCGACCTACCTTAACTTAGGTTTAGGTGAATTAGCTCATAATAAGTTGACAGTTGAATTAACAGATAGGACTGTGAAATATCCAAAAGGAATTGCTGAAAACGTGCTAGTAGGTATTAGTAAATTTGTTTTCCTTGTAGATTTTATAATTCTTGATATGCCTGAGGATGTCAAAGTACCCTTGATCCTCAGAAGACCATTTTTTTCTACCGCCCATGCTAAGATTGATGTTTTCCAAAGGAATATTACTTTAAGGGTTAGGGAAGAGAAAATAATTTTAAAAATTGTTAAGCCTGCTAGTAGTTTAATTAAGAGGGTCTATATGCTAAGCTTAAGAGAAAGAATGGAAGTTGATTTAGAAGATAGGCTAATGGGAGAGACTTTGGTATTGAATAGATCATTAGACTCTTTCTTTGAGGATTACATAGAACTAAACGATCTTAATGTACCATTAGAGCTTATGAGAGATCAAGTTGATGATTTAATGCCCACCATTGAGGAAGGTGAGGTAATTAAGGAATTTAGAGCTAGGAATGATGCTAGAATGGTTAGCAAAATTTTTAGATATCCTAGTGATTGCGACCATGATAAGAAAATCTGTATTGATTGTGCCCACAACTTGAAGTTCTCTTTCATGATAGGTTTTGAATTTTTACATGCAAATTTTTTCCCTATCTTGTACGTAAATGTGATGTCCAAAAAGTTTTATAATTCTATAAAGAAGGACAAATTAGAATACAAGGGAAACAATGTAGTTGGATGGAGCCTTAATGAACATACCTATCTTTGTTGGAACTTTTTCTATCTTAACAGATTTTTTAATTTTAAAAGATATGGATACTTAACATGATGAAAGAATGGGCGATGTTATTTTTGGCAAACCGTTTTTGAGAGAAGTTGGGATTAATGAAAGATGGTTCAAAGGAATGTGTGGAAATGTAAAGGGGGGTGAATACATTTCCATTTAAAAACTTAAAACGTTTTGTATCAAAATATCCATCAAGTTAGATGCAATATGATGAGTGTGAATAATTCATCTATATCCACTAGAACATGTCATAGCAATATAAACACAATCATAATGTTAACTTCTATCTATGACACAATCATCATCCAAACAATATAAGCAACAATCAACACACATATAGATCTAATGCAAGTATAAATGTAAGGCGATAAGGTAAATAAAGATGTAAAGCGAACGGTAAAAGAAAATGCAGACCGGACACGATGATTTATAGTGGTTCGGTCACGAAGCACCTCTTCGCCCTACTCTACTCCCCGAGTACCCAACTCGAGAGTTACTTAACTGGTCAACAAGCTCCCTTTAGGCAGAGAAAACCATACACGACTAAGCTTACACCGATTTCCGACACTAAGCCAAATGTCGAGTTCTAATCATATCTAGAACCAATCTATCACAACTCTTGTATGCTAGCCGCACTACTTCACAATGATTCACTACTTAGCTTCACTTCACAACTTCTCTTTACTCCAAAACTTCACTTCAACTTCATGACTTCTCTACCCTTCACAACTTTTCTATACTTCACAACTTCACTTCACTTCAACTAGACACTACCTTGATCACACCAATCTAACACTACTTACTAAGATCACCACGATCTAACAACTATACACACCATGATCACCACGATCTAACTATTACACAAGTTTGGAATACATGGACTCGATCTATACATTGTGAATGTAAGACATGTCACGAATGCACTAACTAAACTACATAACTTCGTATCTTAATGATAACGAAAGTTCTTCTCTTGCACTTGGAGGAATAAGCTTGAATCACTTGGAAACAAATGCTTAAGATTAAATGATCAAAGGAATGGAAGGGATTTATAAACTGATTTAGAACAGAAAGAAAGTGTGTGCAAAAGGTGAGAAAATCAGTGGGGAATAGTCCAGTATTTATAGGCAAACTGAGTTGCTTTTTTGTCTGGGCGGTCCCCTTAATTAGGGTGCCGGTCCCCTTAATAATTAAGGGGACCGCCCTTATAATTAAGGGGGCCGCCCAGGCCAGACGCTCCCTTTTTTGTCTTTTCTGGGGGAGGTGTTTTCTGGAACATTTCTAGCCGTTTTTAGGTAGAAAATTTGAATTCAAAATATTTATTTTGAATAAAACATTTCTTTTAAATCTAAAAATGTTTTGTAAAAGTTATAAAAATGTTTGTGACATTTTTATAAAAAACGAGAGATGGTGTCGTATGAATGCGTTGATGATTTGTGATCACAAGTAACATAAGCACTTTACGTTATGTGTTATAAATAACATGTTTGTCATAACCAAAACATGAAGAGAATGTATAGATTAAATATCGTAATATTTCTACTAACAGAATGATTACCATTCACAATGGTAATAAAGAAGTTACTTACCAAATGGTGCGGTCACATCTGAGGTTTAAACACCACACTAATAAACAATACAACAATATCCCGCCATTAGTAAAGGTGAGTAAGGAAGATATAATGAATGGAATCTCGTACTCATGCCAAAACTGAAGAGTTTCTACAAGGGGATCTTGAACTTAAGACCCAAATATGTCTGAGATACGAAGATGGAAGAATGGCTCACATGCGGGCACATAAGCGTGCATGAGATGGAGTAAAGAAGAAGAAAAAAAAAGTCTAACTTAAAGACTAGCTGAAAGAAAAGTGCTTCCCGGGAGACAACCCGAATTGTTATTTATTTTAATCGAGTCTGTCTTCCCAGACATCAATACGGCATATCCGCTCCATACCATACGGCGTATTGAATGTATGGACAATATCAGCCCTTTATTTGTATGCACTTTAAACATTATTGTCAGTACGGCGTATTCATGCACATAATACGACATATTCAACAGGCTGGCCCGTATTTAGATACCTTTTACAGGTTTCTCAATACGACATATTCTAGTTTATGGATACGGCGTATTGGTTTCATGTATAGTTTATTTAGCTTATTTAAATTAACTGTAGATGCCCGAGATAGGATTTTACATGTTTTTCCAATATTTTGCACAGGACCTCTCTGCAAAGAAATGGACGAAGTTGGTGAAGTATCAATCATCTGGAATCCTATGTGTGATTGTAGTCATGCTGGAATACAGACGCATGTTCGACACACATCTTTGCTCATAAACTCAACTTGGACAATTTACCGAGTAAAATATCAGGGAGTTTTTCATTCTAATTCTTTTTAAATTCTCGTTTTAATGTTTTATCTATACAACGAGGACGTTGTATAATTTAAGTGGGGGGATGGGAATTAGAATGTATACTTGTCTTATTTTTCATATAAAATGCTTAAATTATGCTCAAATTTAAAAAAATTTCAAGCATACTTTTGTGAGATTACTTGATACATAACCTGCACACAATAACCCTTATTAGATATTGTGAGGATTTAGCCTTATCCATTTGTAAATGTTTACCCAAATTCCACAAAATATGAGTGTGTCAGTGATGTTGTAAACTTTAGAAATTGGCTTGGTATATCTATTCGAGATCACAATAATGAGTACTATGGATTTAGATGGAGTAACTTGTTTAAATTGGCAAATTTCTAGGATTACACCCAAAAAGCCTTTATATGTTGTTTTATTAACTAACTACACTGGTTAGTTAAATCCCCGTATAAACCATTTGTTTACTCTCATCTTAAGAGTAAGATTGTAACATCCCTAAATTGGGTCGCAGCGGAATAATGTGTTTGGGAGCGTTACATCATAGATCAATAGCACAAGATATGAGAACGACCTCTAAAAGAGTCATTTGAAATATAATACATTGGATTTATTGAAATTGTTTAATACAAAGCACAACGGCTTAAATTGTTCAACATTGAAATAACAAGATTTTAGATCATAACAAATATCCTAAGATGTATTGACTCTAAATCTTTAATGCAAGACTTCCCAATGTCCCCTTAACACCTCGTGCCTCATTGACCTGAGAAAACATGCTTTAAAACGTCAACATAAAGTTGGTGAATTCATAGGTTTATGAAATATGTAATGTAGGACCGCAAGATTTTCCCCGTGGTAATGCAACAGATGCAAACATCACAAAATGTAATTACGTTTCCCTAAGCTCATGACACTGAAGCTCGACATGTATGAATTGCAATATAAATTGCCAACATTGCCCGTGATGATGTTTAAACCCGCAACATCCCAAATCCGACATGGTATACGTCCGTTGTCCGGCAAACCGGCACAGTGAGTGCTACTCACCCGAACGGGGATGTCAATCTCAAATAGATCTATTTATAACATTCGCGCTTACACAAAGTAATTGACAGTTCATGATAATGGGCACAGTGGGTTATCGCTACTTAGGCAAACACGTAATCATGATAAAATGTACACTTGCGTCCAATTTGTAAAACGATGCATGTTTATCACCCCAAAAGTTGTAAATCATTGATATAGTAAAACATGAGGCTATGAACTCACCTTAGTAAGTAGTCCACTGTGAATGGTAATATACCCAAGTATGGCAAATGAATCACACCATCAAATACCTAAGTAAATACGGCTAGTCTTAGTCTATAAGTTTAGGCCAATGACTTCGTGTATAAACTACAATAATTTGCTAGTTTATATATACTGTTATCACTTGTGTGGTGGTGTACACGTTTATTGTATTCGTTTTCCTTGTTTGCTCTTGGGAAGATGTACGACTATTTACTTTTAAGTATACACGGTGTTTAAGTATTATAATAAATACACCTATTTAGCATCGCAATAAACAATAAAGTTCTCAGCTCCTTGAGGGAGAGCTAAGATGGGTGCACTACACAACTTATGCTTCAATGTCTGAAAAGCTTCTTCTTGCTTGTCACCCCATTCAAAGGCGACTTTCTTCTGAGACTGTCAGATGGTCGGTCCCCTTAAGTGCATGGCCGACCCTCTTATCATTAAGGGGACCGCTCGTTAAGAACTAAGGGGTCCTCCCATATGACAAATTAATTTTCCTAATTTTTCGATTTTGGAATTTTAGTTTTGATTGTAGTTCATTGTTCTTGTTTACTTTTAAGTACCTATCAATCATTTATAAGGATGAGACTACTTAATAAGAGCTTAATCAATTTGTTCCATCATTCCTAGACCTAAACGTAAGTAATTAAAAAGCTCATGTTTACGGGGTTTAGTTAGAATATCGGCAATGTTATCTTCTGATGAAACCTTTTCTATGGAAATATTTCTTTTTTGAACATTGTCACGAAGGAAATGGTGACGAATCTCAATGTGTTTTGTACGAGAGTGTTGTACGAGAGTTTTACTTAAGTCTATAGTCCCTTTGTTATCACACATTATAGGAATGTCATCCAACCTAATGCCATAATCTATGAGATTTTGTTTCAATCATCAGTGATTGGATGACATGCATTCTCTGGGCGCTTACATATTCGTATTCGGTAGTGAAAATATCAAGAGCGGTTTGCTTCTTTAAAAACCAAGATGTTAAACAACATCCCATAAACGTGCAAATACCGCTAGTGCTTTTTCGATCCACGTAATCTCCCGCATGATCAAAATTCCAAATAATCTATGGTTTTCTATGTCGGAAAAACAATTAGGGATTCATAATCCTAAGTGCATAGTGCCTTTAACGTATCAGAAGATACGTTTAACCGCTTCAAGGTGAGAGGTTTTAGGATCCTCTTAAAAGCGTGCACAAAGGCAAACACTAAACATGATATCGGGCCTACTTCCCATTAAGTATAATAAACTTCCTATCATACCTCTATATTTGGTATTATCTACGGATTCACCTTCTTCGTCTTTCGTGAGTTTTGTTTTGTAGGACATATGGAGTTTTCAATAGCATTTAGTGTTCGTCTAATACAAATTTTCTTAAGCATTTCTTTTATATTTTTTGATTTGATTTACAGTATATATTCCATCTTCTAATTGTTTTATTTGTAGACCTAAGAAAAAATTTAGTTCCCCCATCATACTCATTTCAAACTCATCATGCATGATCTTGGCAAAATCATCACACATTTCTTGACAAGTTGATCCGAATATAATGTCATCGACATATATTTGGACAATGATGAGATTGGGGTCTTTTTTTAGTAAAGAGTATGTTATCTACCATTCCCATGGTGTAATCATGTTTAATAAGAAAGGCTTTCAATCTATCGTACCAAGCTTTAGGAGCTTGTTTAAGTCCGTAAACCGCTTTCTTAAGTCTATAAACATGATTAGGTTTTGCGAAGTCAATGAATCCCGGAGGTTGTGCCATGTAAACCTCCTCATTGATAAAACCGTTAAGGAATGCATTCTTTCTGCCATTTTGAAAATAATTTAAAGTCTAGTGCACATGCATAAGCCTAACAATTTTTACTTATGGTTTCTAATTAGCTTCGTGTGAATAAGTTTTCATAATAATCAATTACCTTCTAGTTGGTTTATTAAAATTAGGCATTAGCCCGAGCTTTTTACTTCTAGTTACAATGCCATTTTTATCGAGCTTATTTCTATATAACCATTTGGTTCCAATGATGGTCATATCCATAAGATTAAGGACTAATTCCCAAACAACATTTAATATAAATTGGTTTAGTTCTTCTTGCATGGCCATTACCCAACTTTCATCTTTCTAAGCTTCATTTACATTTTTAGGTTCTATTGTTGAAAGAAACAAAAGAAATTACTTTTGTCTTGAGCTTGTGATCTAAGAGTTCTTTGATTTAGGTTACCAATGACATTATCTAGGGGATGACTTTTAGATTCTTTAATGTTTATGATTTCATTGTTTTCTAATGATTTATCTTCGAGATCATTGCCTAAGGGTTTTGTTTTATTAACCTCAATAGCTTCTTCTTTGACTAAATCATCATCCTTTAATGTTGATGTTTTAGGCGGGGGAGGAGTTTCATCAAATGTCACATTTAAGGATTCTTCGACTTTCATTGTTTGTTTGTTAAGAATTATATAAGCTTTACTATTTTGTGAATATCCTAGGAAAACACCTTCGTACGACTTTGGGTCGAACTTGATGAGGTAATCCTTTGTATTAAGAATAAAGCATTTTCTTCTAAATACTTTAAAGTTATTAAGGTTTAGTTTTCTATCTCTTAACAACTCATATGGGGTTTTTCCTAAAATACGTCTAATGGTAATCCTATTGATTATATAGGTTGATGTATCGACCGCGTTACACCAAAATTTTTGTGGAATGGATTGTTCATTCAACATAGTTCTACTCATTTCTTGTAAAGTGCGATTCTTTCTTTCCACAACCCCATTTGATTGTGGAGTACGAAGAGCGGGGAAATTGTGAGAGGTCCCATTTAACTCACAATAGTTTTCGACTTGTACTTCATTATCAAATTCCCGACCATGATATGTTCTAATTGATACTATGGAACATCCTAATTTATTTTGAATCATTTTACTAAATATTTTGAATTCTTCGAAAGCTTTGGTTTTATTTCCTAAAAATCTAGTTCATGTATATCGAGAATAGTCATCTACAATAACTAAGGTATATCAATTTCCCCTATAGCTTTGTATGGCGAATGGTCCAAATAAGTCCATGTGTAATAAGTTTAAGCATCTAGTCGTTAATACCATATTTTTGCTTTGTGACTAGCATGAGCTTGTATTCTAATTTTGGAAACATCACAAAAATGTCTGTCAAATTTAATCTTATGTAGATTTCTAACTAATTCCTTAGATGATAGAGATTGAATTAATTGTATGTTTGCGTGACCTAATCTCCTATGCCATAAGGTAGAGTTTTCATCTAAGGTTGTAAGACATATTTTATCTTCCGGTTTATTTCCTAGTTTCATCACATATAAACCCCCTTTTCTAATTCCTCTACCTATGACTTTTTCGTCTTTGATTATTTTGCTATCGTGTTTGGTAAATATTACTTTACACTTATTATCACATATTTGACCAATACTAAGCACGTTGAATTTTAGATTATCCACGTGTTCAACATTTTCAATAATTAGGGAGTCATGAGAAATCATACCTTTGCCTATGATGTTACCACAAAAATTACTTCCAAAGATAACATTACCTCCGTTGTATGCTTGGTATGTAGAAAATAGCCTCCGGTTCCCCGTTACGTGTTTTGAGCATCCGCTATCTTTAATCCATTCATCGGGCTCCAAATTAATTCCTAAGCATATCTCGTTAGACGCTTGAGCTACGAGACAAGTTTCATCTTTATTCTTTTTTTCCTCATCTTCGCCACTATCACTCCACGTTCCTGCAATGAAAGCTCTTTGGTTGTTGTTTCTTGACGACTTTGGACATTCTCTGATGAGATGATTTGAGTCTCCACATCTAAAACATTTTCTTTCACTTTTACCATTTTTGTCGTCTCTACTTCTTTGCAATGACTTTCTTTCATCTCGTGGTGGTTTACATATCTTTCATGTCTTTTGAAGAATTTCTTGAATTCTCTTATGGCCATGGCGTATTCTTCGTCTTCACATTCGGAGGTCGAGCTATCATCATCACTAGATTCCTTTTTAGCCTTTACGGCAAGAATCTAATTTGTTCTCTTTTGGTCTTTGACTTTTCAGAATCTTTCTTACTTAATTACTTCATAAATTTCAAGTTTCAATAAGTTTGTCAAGTGAAAATGATGTCAAATCTTTCGATCTTCAATAGCAGTAAACCTTTACGCGCCATTTTAGGATGATGTGCCTAAGAAATTTCTAACATAGTATTACTTAGAAAAAACTTTTCATCAAGTGAATTTTATAATAGTAATAATAGTATTAAAATCTTAGCAAATGCATTATCTGTCGATTTTCTTTTCGAAATTGTTAATTTTTCATATTGTTGAACAAGAAGATCTATTTGGTATCTTTTGACTTGGACTTTACCTTTTGGTGTGTGTTTAATAAAGTATCCCAAAATTTCTTTTTGTGGTTTTACCAAAATACAAATTCTTTCGTATATGATTACGTGGAAAAGCCGTTTTAAAAATTTAATTTTTTAAGCCTCATTATTTTTAGCAAGTTTCTTTTTAAGATCATCGTTTTATTTATCAAATGGTACAATTTCATCCTTTTTAGTTTCAGGATTATTTTGAATAAGAGAAAAATCACCATAGGTAATAACATGCCAAAGATCTAGATCTTTTAATTCACATAAGTTTCGAATCTATTTTTCCAATAAATAAATCCATCACTTTCAAATAGTGGTGGTCTTTGCATAGATTGTACTTCTAAATATTTTTTCGATTCCATAGATCGATTCATGTTTAAAAATACAATTTATTTTAAAAATCTTGTTTGACGTGGCTCATGCAGTGTTTTGAAAGGCTCAAGGCGCACTAAGGCGCAAAGGGCTTATGGAGCCTTGAGGCGAGGCGCAGATCAAGACCACCGGGGGGGCATTCATGAATTTGAGTAGCATTAAATTTAAGTAAATTATATGTGTAGGTTGGAAATTTTATAGATTAATGATGAATTAAATAAAAACACTAAAAGCATTAATGTATCTAAAAAATTAGAATTGTTAAACCAATAATATCACAGAAATGTATCATATTCATGGAATGGCGAGATTACGTTATCATCATGATAATTAGAGGAGGAGTTCTTGTATGTGCAAGGCCACTTGAATTGGAACGACAAAACACTAAATTGATGATTTATTTAGTTTCTTGGTAGTTTTAGGTAGGTTCTAGGTAATCTATTATTATCATTGATGAGGGCGTATGGTATGAATGTTAAATCGAAAAGAAAGTTTCAAAATACAATAACCTTTCCTTGGCAGCGCCTAGGCTCAAGTGCTCTAAATCCCAAGGCTAATCGCTTTTTGTGAGCCTTAATGCATGGTGCGGACAGCCCCTTACGATCTAAAAAAATCTTAGAGGCTTGAGCCTTCTGCGCACCTTAATGAGCGCTTTTTTAAAATTCGCTCTTTGATACCAATTGTGGAAAATAGAAGGGCGGGTTCTTGAATAGTTTTACCGCTTTTAATTTAGTGAAATAAGTTTGTTTATAAACTTAGATTCGACTTATGTGAATTCACCAATGTGCTCAATATCGAAAATATTTAACTAAACAAAATAAGTATGACGACAAGATATGAAATAAATATACAAGACAAGAGATAAGAGATAGAAAGATCAAACCACAACACAAGGATTTATAGTGGTTTGGTAACGAAGCACCTTTTCGCCCTACTCCACTCCCCGAGCACCAAACTCGAGAGTTTTCTTCACTATGTCAACAAGCTCCCTTTAGGCGGAGAAAACCGTACACAACTAAGCTTACACTGATTTTCGACACTAAGCTAAATGTCAAGTTCTAATCCTAGCTAGAACCAATCTATCACAACTAACCTCACTACTTCACAACAATTCACAACTTCACTTCACCACACCACTTTTTCTTCACTTCATAACTTCTCTACACTTTACAACTTCACTTCACGACTTCTCTACTCTTCACAACTATTTTATACTTCACTTCACAACTTCACTTCAACTAAACACTACCTTGATCACACCAATCTAGCACTACTTTTACTTACAGATCACCCGATTTAAATATTCTTTTCAATGATCAAAACAATCTACCTTTTTATACACAACATAAGATACACACTCTTCACATATATACAACAAAATGATTTACAAAATATTATATAATTGCAACAAGGTTGCAAGGACACTCACTATTCTATAATACTTCTTTACTTGCTAGTAGAAAGTATTCTTATCTTGCACTTAAAGATCTAAGCTTGGATCACTTGGAAACAAAGCTTTATGATTAAATGATCAAAGGATTATGGGAAATGTGTGGACTGATTTTAGACAGAAAAGAATAAGTGCAAAAGGTGAGAAAATCAGTAGGGAACAGTCCAGTATTTATAGGCAAACTGGGGAGCATTTTTTGTTCTGGACGGCCCTACGTAATTAAATGTGCCTGGCCCTAAAAATTAAGGGGGATTCCGACCTTATAAATTAAGGGGCACAGGCCAGGACTCACATTTTTTGTTCTTTTTCAGGGGTTGGTGTTTAGTATATTTATAGCCGTTTTTGGTAGAAAAACATTGAAATCATAAAAATTTTTTTGATATAAAACATTTTTAGTTAATACCAAAAGTTTTGTGATGTTATAAAAATGTTTTTTTTTTGTTGTGCATTTTACGAATAAAATGTGAGGTTGAATAAAAATTCCTTTGATCATAAAATGCATTAAACATTTATTTATTCATACATTTTAAGTGATTTAATTTTCGAAACGAAAATTTACTACAAATTATTTGTTTACGTTTTAATTTTACGTTGAGCGTTTTTACATTTTTTGATTATCAAAACGTAGAGAGGTCGGAAAATATTAATAACGTTTTTAGGCATTATTTCTATCAAAAATTTCCTAGTTTCCTAAATTAGAATTCAATTTTCATTTTTTTTCACTTATTTCACTTTCAAGATTATAAGGGTTTTTCTTTATAATTATTAATTGGTATAGATTAAGTCAAGATCTAAATTATATAGTCATCAAACATTAATAATGGTAACATTATTTAGATCTTCAAAATAAAAAAGTCAAACTACTTCGATCTTCTTTTTCCTTCGTGTCTATTTGCACCCTTCGAAACGGATCTGATTTAACAAATAAATAATGCAACAATAGTTTTTTTAAATGGCAGTAAGCAAAATACAATGAATCTTTAAAACCAATTCATGAAAAATGTTTAACAACTAGTGATGTTCAATAAAAATAGTGTGGACCACAATATTTCAAGTGTGTAATAATGTAACACATACAAAATCACAAAATATAATTACGACTGCACTAAGCTCATAACACTGACGCTACGACTTGTATGTGTGCAATTTAATGCAATTGAATGTCCCGTGTAGATGTCAACCCATCACATCTAAATCCGACATGGTATACGTTAGTTAGTTCGGTTCATCGAAACTAGTGAGAGCTACTCACCCGAACAGGGATGTCAATCCCAAATAGATCTATTTATAACTCACACGCTTACACCGAGTAATTAACAGTTCATGATAGTGGGCATTATGGGTTATCACTACTTAGGAACGATACGTAATTATTGTAAACCATTGAAAAGTATTGTACTTGCGTCCAATTGTAAAATAAGCAATGTATCTCGCATCTAGATTTGTAAATGAGTTTGGAATCAATCATGTAAACGAGTTTGTAAACAAGTTATAAAAACGAGTATGTAAACGAGTATGTAAGTACGCTAGGAAAACAAGTATGTAAACGAGTTTGTTAGTACGCTAAGAAAACAAGTATGTAAACGAGTTTGTAAGTACGCTAGGAAAACAAGTATGTGAACGAGTTTGTAAGTACGCTAGGAAAACAAGTATGTAAACGAGTTTGTAAACAAGTTATTAACGTGTCGTTGTGTGTAGGTATATTTTATGTATCAAGTTTTACTATTTATATTTTGCCGACTTTACCTAAAACAACACTAACGGGCAGTGTTAGGAATTATAGATTTGAAGATTACAAAACATATATGCCGAAATGAAGATAGAAGAAACAATAAGGACCAAATATGTAATAGATAGATAGCTTTGTTAGTAAGCTAGGGTTTGTAACCTCCCTCTATTATATAAAGAGGGGAGGCGTCTAGGTTACAGCATCCATTGATAGCAGACTTCTCCAATGAGAGTCTGAAAAACGCATAGAGCGTGTGTAGTGTAGTAGTAGTAGTTAGTTCTTTATTGTGTTCAATAAAGAAAACCTTATTAGTAATGTTGATTGTGTTCTTATGTTCTTATTCCACTGTGCTTAATCAATCAATGTTATTCATACCCTAGTTGAGTCCAGATCTAGGATTCCACAGTTGGTATCAGAGTCTCGTGGCTCTCGATCTAGGGTTTAATAAGGTTTTCCTGTGTAATTTATTTTTCTGTTATTATTATTAAAAGGCAGCAGGGTTTCTCCCCGAACCCTAATTTGTGTATGGCAGCAGATCGGTTGATAATGATGAAGCAGCAGGTTGTTTGTTCATGACAGCAGCATCAAGAAACAATAAGATCCATGAATTAGCGACAACTTTGCTACAGAAAAAGTGTCGCTGATGGATATAGGACAGATCTATGACAGTTTTGCAACAGGTATGTGACTGATTAGTAACAGAACAGTGACAAATCATGTGTTGCTAAAGCATATGGGAGAAAGGAGATGCTGTTTTGTGACAGATTTTGCGACGATTTTGTGACACTTTTAAGGCGTCGTCTGGATACTTAAAAAAAAGTATTTGTACGAGTTATATGTTTGTTTCTGCTGTTTTAGTTTATCTACTTTATGGGTCTGCTGGTGTACGTGTGATAACAGCAGCAGGTGGTCGTAGTTACAAAGAAAACAACAGGTTTAAAAGAAAAGTCACAACAGGTTGTTAAAGGATATGTGTGCAGGTATGAATGGATTTATTTTTCTATTTGACTATGTCTGTGTGTATATGGTTGGATCTGCTAGTCATATGGTATGTACATGGGCCTACGTGATTATTGGCAGATTGGTTATGAATTCACAGATTTGGAAGCAGTTATGATGATAAGTCGTGGTTTGGGAAAGGATATGTTTTAATATAAATCCCTGATTGTTAGGGATTGTATATTTTCCCAAAATTACTTCCTGACTTTATGGAGTGATTTGTGGAATGTACCAGATTTATAGGAATTATATTCTTCCCATATTTCTTGTTGGGCTGAATCTGAGTACATGTAAGCATATTCATTTGTTCTGATCACACTCGGTAATTCCTACTGGTCACTTGGTTCTTGCTGGTTTCATCATGTTCCTGCTGATTATTGGTCTCGGTTTCTACTGATCGCTATGTGTTTCTCCTGGTACTTATACGGTTCCTACTGGTCGTTGCTACTGGTAGGCTTTGGTGTTCTTACTGGCTGTATATTCTGATTCGTACTGGTGATTATATGGTACTGCTGGTTATATCATTCCTGCTGATTGCTTTATAAGTTCCTTTTGCTGGGTGGCTTTATGGTTTCCTACTGGTCCTTGGTTTTTTTTTACGGGGGGGTTTTTTTACTATGCTTGCCTTATTTCTTGATTTTGGTTTGTTATTGGCTGCTCGGTTTTATGCTCTGGTCATTATAGGTCCTTAGACGCCCTTGGATCTTGGACGATGTGATACTTATGGCTTGGTTACTTCTTCTTGATTTGGTTTGGTGTTCATGAGTGGTTTATTACATAACATAATAATGTCGTGTAGTGGTCCGGGACCGCACACATTATTATTTCAACTAGCTATGGAGGAGTATGTTGATCAGGGTATATCGCACTGAATCATAGCCTTAAGATTACTACGAATTTAGTTTGTGTCTGTGGTTAATAAATACTCGTATTGATCTGGGATCAAACAGTCTTATTATTATTGTGATTCGATGAGACTTCGATGGACGGTTATGGGGAGGTAGGTCAGGGACCAACGATGAACCATAACTAGGTGTGATAAACATGTCTTGTACGTACTGAATCAGTTTACTATTTCAAGCCAATTAAAGTCCGATTTTCATGAGTTGGTTAGTATACTTTTTTAAGGGGAAGCTTATTTGTCAAATTACTTAACATCTACATGCATTACTTTGAGGGGAAGCGTTTACTAGTTGAAAAAGACCACCTTCTATTCGTGGATTACACAAAAAGGGGGAGAGTTTGATGGTGTGTTGCTTATATTGTTGTTATGGACATGTTTTAGCTTTGTTTCTTCATGCAGGTTGTTGTTTATATCAAATCAGGGGAAGATTGTTAGGATTGCAGAAGATTTGAAGATTACAAACAATCATTTATGCCGAAATGGAAGTTAGAAGAAAATAAGGACCAAATATTTGTTTTAAATAGATCAGATAGCTTTGTTAGAAGATTAGGGTTTGTAACCCTCCCTTCTTTATATAAGAGGGGATGGCCAGCGTCTAGGTTACAGCTCTATTTGATAGCAGACTCTCCAATGAGAGTATAAAAACGCCCACATTTAGAGCGTGTTTGTTAGTGTAGTTAGAGTAGTTGTTAGTTCTTTATTGGTGTTGTTAAATAAAGAAAAACCTTATTTTAGTAATGTTATTGTGTTTCTTATGTTCTTATTCCGCTGTGCTTAATCAATCAATGTTATTCATACCCTAGTTGAGTCAGAATCTAGGTTACACAGTCAAAAAAAAGTTTGTACACGATCAGTTGTTGACTTCGTTAGTTAAAGTAGGGTGTGATCACTCAAGAGCGGAACTTAATTCTTACGTCTATCATTATTTTAGTTATCTAAGTTATTCTATTCTATGTTAAACCTATGCTAAACCTAAGTTAATCCCAATTCTAACGGATAAAGAGGGTTTTCAGTCTGAGAGACTAACACGGGTTTTGTTTGTGACTTAACACTACTTAAGCTACTCTAATGCACAAAAGAGATTAATCAGAAGAAAGAGGAACGGTTCAAGCCTGTGGTACGAAAACTGTATTAACCATGATTAATCCGATAGAACGTAGGTTTGTTTATTAGTGCAATAACTATCTTATTGTTTTCCGATATATCATTCCTAGATTTAGGCAGTACTTCTTCCTAAAACCTAGACATTCTAATTATGTCACAATTAGGCACATCCGCATAAAGTATCCACAGTTGGTTATAATCTATCTTAGAAGTTCAATGCAGGTGATCTCACTGACGACTAGCTCACAGAGACTTTACTAACTTACTGCTTAATGGCCCTCTATATACTGGTAGTCCACTAGCCCTAATCCATCCTTCAAGGAATCAGAACGTTATTTGTTAATCCTAGGTCACCCCCTAGTCCAACTTGTTCACTAAACTTTAAATGGCAGAACGACACATTAATTTGTGATCCAATTATTCCAGATATATAAATTGCAGATATAGAGAGTTATCCTAGTATCTAGCTAACTCTTTATTTATATGCCTAGATTTTGGGATTCTAGATTTGATGAGACAAAATAAATAAAAGAATGAAACAAAAGGACTAAAATTGTTATTAAAGAATTCTACAAGCTCATGGAGAATTAGTAAAATTATGGAAGATTTACTAAGAAGATAAAGTTACAGAGATATTCCAATATATTTAAAAGATTTACTTGTTTAATGTTTATCTTCCTTTGTAAGTCTTGATCTCTCCCTATATAAAGAGATCATAGACACATAGTTGTAGGCATCCAGAAAAGTGTGTGTGTGTAAACTGGATCAATGTAGGCGTCTAGTATAGTGGTGGTGTAGCCCCAAGGATCTTTGATCCATTTAGTTAGTTTGTTAAAACGTACTTGAGTTGATAGTATTGAATTGGAGGCTTGATGGAACAAACACGTATGATGAAAAACCTTGTTCAATAACAATTGTTTTCATTATATTCCACTGCATAATTGTTATCATTGTTATTGTTTATCCTAGATATAAAGTTCTAAACAAACATGCTTAAACGGATCCCTTTAGGTTTTTCACAACTAGACCCAAGTTGAAATGATAAGGTCGCATACTTTAGCACATTAAATTGCGGTTAAAATTGCATAACATAATTCAAGCCAATTAAAAAGATCGGCAATTCGTTCATAAACTAAAACCAAACATTTAATTCTTCTATAAGCATACATTGCTAATACCTAAAGGTATTAGACGCGATAACATTTGTAATTACAGATACCAAATGTAAAGATGAACGATTAAAGGTTGAAACTATCCAAGTTAATGAATGTTTAACCATCATCGAAACACGTATTTAGAGTTTAGGGAATTACACCGGTGTTTCTTTGAGAATTTTTTAAAAAAAGGGGAAGAGCTTTGCTTGACCTTCTTTGTTCTTCTTAGCCTCTGAAAATCATCCTCTGTTGTAGAATCTATTAACACACACAAGGTATTGGGAAATTTCTCTATTTTTGCTTAGGGGAAAGGTTTAGAGAGAAAGAGTTTGTGGTTGGATGAAACACTTTGTGAGAGAAAGATAGAAAGAATTATAGATTACTATGTGAAAATGGATGTATATACTCTCCAATGAACAACCAACCACCCTTTCCATAGCACTGGAAAGGGTTTTAATTACTCTACATAGGAATGCTCATAGGGATTTTGTCCATGGGCTTTCCATGGGCTTTTCCTAAGCTAGCTTATTAAGGTTCCAAATATTACTTAACGAGCTATCTAATGATATTAATGGAAGTGATTGGTATGTGCTTAATTACACATACCTTTTACCTTTAAAAACGAGCTAAAATAACCAGAAACGTCATTGTTTTCTCATGGACAGTGGTAGTCTTTTTGTTTGAGAACCTATGTCCTGTTGGGATCTGTCTTTCTGGTTTCTTAAATGCACTTGACTTTTCTACAGGCATATATCTCTTTGTTGTCTTATGGGATTTAGCATCCTTATTCTGTGCAGAGGCACGAGTATTTAACCTTGAGAGGTATTCTAAGACGCATTCATCATGATTTGCACTGTAAAGGCACTTTTTGCATGTAGGACATTGCAATTCATTGAACTTCAAGAAAGGCTTTTGTTTCCTATGTTCTCCTAAGTGAACATCTTTGTTTGAAACCCGACTACTCATTGATGCTTGCCAATTCCTAGGTTTTGGTTTGCAACCATTAGCAGTGTTGGGTAATCTAGCAAGAGATCAATCATTCTAGGTTTTCCATTTCACTTATTTGTCTTTCTAAAGTTGTGCATTTTCTTAGACTTTCTCTAGGTATTTGTTAATGTAACCATGTCATTTGAGCCTACAAATTCTTTTGGTGACTGAGATTGACACATGCTTTGGGTTATTCCTAGAGGGGCCAGGTGCTTCACTTTGTTGTTTGAATGTTGGTTTTCTAATCTAAGGCAAATTCTGTTGAGTGACTTGTTTAAACAAACCATCCGACACATTAGTTTTATTAACCGACTGTTTTGTTTGAAAACTTCTCATTTTAGGAGAATTTGAAAAAGGAGTCGGTTTTCCTAAAACTGATGGTTTATCTAGTTTTTAGTTTTCTTAGCAACTAATTAATTTTTAATCTTAAGCTTAAATTTCAAAGTAACTTACAGCTTTTACTTTCAGCTTTGTAACATTTCCAAGTTTTAATGCAAGTTTGAAGTTTGTAAGTCAATTTACAATACCAGTGTTAAGTTTCTTAATCATATTGTTTTGTGTTTAAAATCATCTCACCACAGCTTACTCATAAGCTGTTTTCATTAAGTAAAGAGAAAAAGTTAAGTAGTAAAGAGAAAATCACAAATATCACTCTCAAATATACCACAGCTTATGGTATGGATGATAAGCCAATTCTGGATGGGCTTATGGACTCTCACTAGCTTGTTTTATACAAGCTAGAGCTTGTAGATTCTCTGTTTGACCCTGTTTTGAGCAAGGGTGTTGTAAGTTTTTCTTTTCCTTATTGTTCTTATTTTCTGCAGAACTGTTTTAAGTGCTTATTTTGCTTATTTGCTAGTTGAAAAGTGTTTACTTTACTTTCTTACTTAGTACTGATAGTTCACTTGTTAAAACTGTTAGTTATAAGTTAATACTGCTAGTTCACTTTTGGAGCAGTATTAACTTAAAGCTACCAGTACTAACTCCAAGTTAGTACTGTCAGTTAAAACTGTTAGTACTGGTGGGCCATTTTAGCTTATCAGCTTATTATTTCAACTTATTTAAGATTTCTTTAGCTTTTTAAAGTAGATTAAGCCTATTTTAGTCTACTGTATTCAGTAGAACTTATTTGCCCTTTTCAAAATAATTTTAAGAGTTTATCAGTTTTAGTTTTCTAGTTCATTTTGTCATTTTAATTCATTAAAGTTGCTTATTCTTATTACTAAGTGCTTTTTAAGGTTAGGTGAACTTCTGTTTTAGCTTGTTAGCTTATTTATTGTTTCTTTGTGTTTTGTTAGCCTAGCAGTACTAACCTTAAGCTAACAGTACTAACTTTATCCTAGCAGTACTAACTCCAAGTTAGTACTGGTAGTTAAAACTGTTAGTACTGTTGTTAGTACTGTTGTGTTTATCTTGTTTAATTTAGCTTAATTGCTTTTTGTATTTGCTTATTTAGAGTTAGGTTAGCTAATTTGATTTTTCTTAAGTTTATTTGAGCTTGTTTATGCCTTAGTCTAAAGTTTTAAGTGTTTTTGCCCTTTTCTAGCTTTGATTCTTGTTCTAGTTTCTTTTCCTTGTTTATCTTTGAGGTCATTTGCTTATTCAGTGTTAGTACCAATTCATAATCTTATCCCTGTCATATTCAAACATAATTCATCAATCGTTTTTCGATAATCCATCTCTAGCCTCGTTGGGACATAACGACCCGGGAACACTCTATACTGCTTCCGGTTTTCTTGATCTCGCGGATTCTGATCCTTTGTTGTATTTATATTATATATAGGTAGAATTTAAGGGGTGAGCTCGCGCGTGAATCATTGACCTTCAAATTGTGACTTTGTTAAAAGACTCCTTTTTACTAACGCATCGTGTTTTTGATTGACAACTGAAATTTCATAGGCTTTAGTTTTTAAACCTTCTTTTATGTCAATGTCTTTACGAGCTAATAGTCCTAAAGTTTCATTTAACTTTGTTTGAAGAATGTCATAATCAATCGTCCGGTCATTAAAGGCTTTGTACTTCTCAAACTCATTCTGTTTGTTCTGAAGTGCAATCAGACAACTATCCCGACAACTAGTAGCCTCCCCCAGAGCCCTACTAGTCTCATCAAGGTTAGTTTTGCACTCTTCCAATTCTTGAGTCAATGATGCGTTTGCTTTCTTTAATTGCTTTAAAATCGTTTTGTTTTCCTCAGTATCAAGAGTTAAATTTGCAATTAAATTAGCAAGCGCAGCACGCTCGTTTTGTTTTTCTCAGAATGTTGTCTTTCATTGGCAAACACATTCTTTTCATCATTGTTTTGTACCTGTTCCAATGGCGTATCAGTAGAACTTGATTCTGCAGGTAAGACTTCCTGAATCTTTGCCATGAAACCGTAATGTGCTTCCAATTCCTGCTTATCAATCTCTTCATCTGATACAATCCCACTGCTTGTTTCATCTCCTGAACTTGTAACCGATGATTGAACCTCTTGAACCTTGCACTGTTGAATCTGCAACTGTCTTTCACTCAACTTTTTCAACGTCATCTTAAGCTCTTGCTCATGACTTGCTCTTTCTATTATACATTGCTCAATGGAGTTCATGTTCTGGATGATTGTTTCCTTGAATGTTTGAGCTGTCATTTTAGTGTAATCTCTGAAGTTTTCTCTTACTTCTCGATCTGATGAAAAAGATCTTGAATAAATATCGAGAGGCTTTAACAAGTCAGAGTTAATGAACCTTTCAAACTGTACTTTGATCACACTTAGAGCGGATTTGGAATCCATCTCGTGAAGTGTTTCTGCATTGAGAAGTGTTTCTAAGTTATTCATGTGTTGAGATAACTGAAACTTGAAGGTTCTGACACTATCACCAAAGAGTTGTGCAAAAGCTTGTTGATACAATAGACAACCAGAGAAAGTCTGTCTTTCGAGAAGTTGAGTGGTTGATTTAAGTGCATTTAATTTGTTCAAGGAGTTTTCTTTGAAAATCTTTGCTTGCATCTGCAGTTTCTGTATCTCTGGTTCCTCTAAAACTGAACCCGAAGATGAAGTAACCTTTGTTCCCATTTTATCGTGAATTATGAAGTGTGAAAATTTTGTTGGATCTTAAGTGGATATGATGTGATTGAAATTGTGGTTGTATGCAATTCACGTTCACGGGATTTTACTCGTCTATGATCAAAACCGACAAATGATTAACGGGATTTTACAAGATCACTAGATAACCGTGAATGAATGATTCGGAATCAGCGGCCAATGATTTAATTGTATAAAAACAGATAATTTTCTGGCTAGGGTTACAGCAGATTGTTTAAATAGGCTCACCAAACTGAAACGGGCCAAAAAATACAGATGGGCCGTGAGCTAGAACAAAAACAAGTCTAACACAAATTCCAAAAAACTGAAAAATGTCAATAACTCATAGTAAACGAGGGTTTTGGGCCTAAAAAATCCGTAACCAGCTAAAGGGTGGAAACAGCTGCTTTCGTCTCGTTTTTCTCTTCGATTTGAGAGGTCACGGGCCTGAAACGGACTTACGGATCAAAAGTTATGGCTGTTTTACTGAAACCCCAACTATTTTCTTTCAACAGGAGTTCTAGGGACAAAACGCAATGCTATCTTTAACCAAAACGCAGTGACTTTTGAATCAAAACGCAATGACCATTTAATCAAAACGCAGTGACACCAAAACGCAGTGACACCCAAAACGCAGTGACACCAAAACGCAGTCACTTTTCTTGATCAAAACGCAATGTCTTCTATGATCAAAACGCAATGTTCTTTGATCAAAACGCAGTCTGTCTTGATCAAAACGCAATGTATAAAAAATTTGGCAGAGTAACGTTTAGTCAAAACGCAATGATGGTCTTCAAAACGCAACATATGATCAAAACGCAACCTATTGTCAAAACGCAACTTATGATCAAAACGCAACCAATGTCAAAACACAACCAATGATCAAAACGCAACCAATGATCAAAACGCAGCCAATGATCAAAACGCAACCAAGAACTTTGCCAGAGAGTCAAAACGCAACGACGAAATATACGACTTTTTCCACCAAAAATCGCCTAAAAATCACCCTTTTTGACCTTTTAACTTGATTTCTCTTGCACAATTAGTTACCTTATGCCTAGATCTTGCTTAATAACATAAACATTCACACATCTAAGCACAAAAATCCGGGTTTGATTTTTTTTTTGAGTTCAAATGACACACGAATTTGATCTTGTTGAACCACAAGAATCAACCACGAATCCACACGTAGCTCTGATGCCAATTGTAGGATCCCGTTAACACTTCATATAACACACTAAGAATCGAACCAAGAAACTAGAAATGAGATGATTTCTAGAGAGAGAAAGAAGAGAGAGAAATGAGAGAAAAAGAGAAAAGATATTTATTAGAAATGAGAAGAGATATTTTCTAAGTGAAAAATATCTATATATACCCCTACACATTTAATGTGACGCGCGGGATATTTAACTAGGACTCGGGCTCGGGTTTTGCTTGGGATTAAACCCGAAACATATACAATATTAGATTAACTATCGAGCCCGATTCCCGATATTTCCCCCTCCATATTACCAACGTTAAAGAAATTAAATGACCGAGACTAACATACATAATGAACGAACTTCATGTTCGACTTAATATTTTGAGGCTAACAAGTGCACACTCGTTGAGCTAATATGAACTCGACCAGGACAGAAAAGCAGGGGTCAAGGGGCAGAGCACATATTGATGAGGTCCCGCTGCCAGGTCAGCGGGTGGGGGGGATCGAAGGGGCAGCACCCTCGCGGGGTTTGGGGCAGCGCCCCAAAACCTAAACGGATTTTATAAATCTATATTAAGGATTTACCTTAATTTCCCGCTAAAACCCAACAAACATAACTATTGGTGAACAGTTACATTGTTAGATATTAACCACTTTTAACTGTCTTACTTCTGTTTTTAATAAATAGTAAGTTATCTGGTCTCTGATTAGTATACGAAAAACATATTCAATTTCTTTTATTGTTCTTGTTTTGTGATTTCTTGTGACTAAAACACAAATTGTATTCGCTTTGTATTATACCATTTGTGATTTGTGCACCATGCATCTTATAGGGTCGAAATACTTTATTCGGAAAGTGAACTTATAAGATACAAAGAGATATCCAGTAGCATACACACACACCCAAAATTTAATACAAAATGTATTAAGAATTGTTGTGATATGGCTGGAATTACGGTGAGTGATGACTACGATTTTTAGGAAACTAGTTAACGTTTAAGGGGCATGACTTTAGTCAGTTGGCAGAAGTAGATGCATTTTGTGTTGGACAACGTTGAAGGTGGTTTATGTGTTTGGCTGACTACACCGATGCGAAATTGTTGGTGATGCAACAGTGCAGAATGCGAATGGATAAGGCAAAGTGGGAGATTGATGACTACATATGCATGGGTTCATTATTGAACGGTATTGTCTGATTTCTTTTTGATTGATATAAGAAGGTTGTATCGGTATGGGAGTTGTGGGGGATTCACTTAAATCCATTCTTAAATGGCAGAGGATTCTTCTAGTAAGAAATTCCTTGTTAGTAATTTTAAATTACAAGATGGTCGATTCTAGACCGGTCATGGAACAATACAATGAACTCCTTAGGATCCTTGGACAATACACACAACATGGCTTAAAAATGGATGAATCCATTTCTGTTTCAAGTATAATTGATAAGTTGCCTCTTTCCTTGAAGGATTTCAAACTTACTGAACATGGTAAGAGATTTGTCTTTGGTCCAACTTGGTAGTTACTTGCGTATAGAGGAATCTCTAAGGGCGTAAGACAGTGACAAGGGCAAGGGTAAAGAAGTTGCTGGACCTTCTGTGAACATGGCAGAAAAGGGTAAAAATAAGAAAAACAAACAAAACAAATGAAAGAAACGTGATTTCAAAGAACACGGTAGTGGTTCGGGTTCCAACATGAAACCAAAGTTGGAATGTTGGAAGTGTGGTAAGACTAGTCACTTCAAGAGGGATTGCCGTAGTGGTAATAAGAAGAATGCAAATGCTGGTGGTTCGGGAAAAGGGTCTAAGGATCACTCCCAAGACCAAGGTTAGAATTTAGTGCCTGTTGGAACAGATTTGTTAAATATTCCGTTTCACTAATTTCTAAAGCATTTTATGTGCAGGTTGATGCAATTGCGTGGTGAATTGATTCTGGTGCTACAACTCATGTTTGTAAAGATCGTTGCTGGTTTAAGACATATGAACCGGTGGAAGACGGTTCTATACTTTACAGGTGTGATGATCATTTCTCTCTTGTTTCATGGGGACAAAGGAAGTGTAGTGCTGGATTTAGTTCGGAGAAAAATCTATTACTTTGTTTATGTTTTGTAGGTCCAAAACTTCGTAGAATTTGATTTTGGTCTTGTATTAAATAAGTGTGGATTAAGAAGGTTTTTGAATCCGATAGTATATCTTATCGAAGTGTGGTGTATTTGTAGGATTTGGTTATTATAAAATGGTATCTATGTTTATGTTGAACTTGAATAAAGTTACGGATGATTCGGATTCTGTATATTATATTTTATCTTCTACTGCTTTAATTTCTCATTATGGCATGCTGTTTAGAACATGTTTACATAAAATAAGAATGCTTGATATGTTTAATGATGTATTGATACCTGTATTTTGTGATAAATCATGTTAATTATATACTTGTATGTTCAAAATCACTAGGAATCCAATTTAAAAGTATAACAAAGAAATCTGTTCATACTTGAATAATACATGTGATTTGTGTAAATTTCATGCAACACCATCTTTAGGTAATATAAAAAGATGTGATTATTTTATAGATAATGCCTCTAGTTTTGCTATGTTTTCTTGCCTTTATCACAAAGATGATGGCCTTGATAAATTTAGAATTTTATTAAAATAGAAGTTGATTGCAACAAAATGAACTAGTTAAATAACCTTAAGTCACAGATAGAGGTGGTGATATTATGATCCAGTATTTTTCCAATTTGTAGGAATCATTCATGAAACTACAGCTCCTTATACACCACAGCAAAATGGTGTGGCTGAAAGGAAAAATAGAGCTCTTAAGGAAATGGTTAATTACATGTTATCTTACTCGGGTTTGAGTGAGGGGTTCTGGGGAGAAACCGTGTTAACGGCTTGCTATTTTTGTATATGGTTTCTAATTAAGGAACCTAAGGAACTACTCCCATATGAACTTTGGTATAAGAAACGACCTAACTTGGCATTTTTGCGAGTTTAGGGTTCTAGGGCCGTTGTTAGGCTTCCTGACCTAAAACGGAAAACTTTGGCTGAAAAGGGTATTGATTGCATCTTTGTTGGATATGCTGAGCATACCATGGAATTTTGGTTTTATGTTATTGAACCCAATGACTCGGTTTCTATTAACTTAATTCTAGAATCAAGAGATGCAATATTTGATGAGAATCGTTTCTCTTTAATTCTTAGACCAAATGATATTATACTAAAGTCGGATAAATCTCAAAGGGGTGATCATTCTGATGATGTACCAAGTGAGATTCATGAACCTCGTAAAGGTAAAAGAGTTTGGAAAGCTAAATCATATGGTTCTGATTTTCAGCTATATTTAGTTGAGGGATCAAGAGATCAAGTTAGATCACAATACTCTTACTGTTATTGCTTGAGGAGATCCTAGAAACATATAATGAAGCTATGCATCTTCGAGATTATGCTTTTGGAAAGATGCAATTGGCGATGAAGATTGGTTCTATTATGGAAATTAATAACATGGGTTTACTTGATTTACCCCTGGTTGTAAACTTAGGTTACAAATGGATCTTCAAAAATGAAGAATGAATGTCAATGGAACTATTGACTTGTTTAAAGCTCGATGGTAATCCAAGGCTTTTAGAACAAAAGGTGGGATTGATCTACTTCTGATGACCTATGCACAAGTTGCTTGATATCACTACTATTAGATTGTTGTAGCATTGCTGCTATTACACAATATATTTATCCATCAAATGGATGTCAAAACATCATTTTTAAATGGTGATTTGTTAGAAGAGGTGTATATGAAGCAACCAGAAGGATTTGTTATGCCAGGCAATGAGCATAAGGTGTGTAAGCTGGTTAAGTCATTGTATGGGCTCGAAATAGCCAACCTATGCAGTGGCATCAAAAAGGTTTGATGAGTTGTGTTGTCATGTGGTATCTTTAAACATTGATAAGTGTTATTATACCAATTTTGATAGATCCGGTAAAGGTGTCAATAATTTTGTCTATATGTTGATGGTCTGTTAATTTTTGAATTGACCAAAATCAAGTTGTTAAAACTAAGAAATTTTTTTGTTCATCAAAGTTCTCATTGAAAGATATGGAGAAAGCAGACAGTTATCCTTGGTATTATAGTTGAAACGTGATAATAAAGGATTGTATTTACACAATTCATTTTATGAGAAAAAATACTCAAGTAAATTCAATCGTGATAGTTTGTTCTCAGTGAGTACTCCTATGGATCCGGTAGAAAAAGCTTAAAGCCAAATACAGGTAAAACATGGTGGATCAGCTCAATATTCTAGAGCTATTGATGTTTGATGTATGTTATGTTAAGCACTAGACCCATGATATTGCTTAAGTAGTGGAGATTGTGCTGATTTACTAGTAAAAATTTTCCTTTTTGGGGGAGTTTTTTTTTTAAGGGGGACAGCATTGGCAAGCAATAACAGGGTGTTCAAGACTGAAAGGTACTATGAATTATTGTCGTTTATTTATATGGGATATCTTTCGGTGTTAGAAGGTTATTTGGATGCTAGCTGGATAAATCATGTTGAAGATTCATCTTCTATGAGTGGATGGGTGTTCCTGCTTGGGGGAGGTGCCATTTCATGGGCTTCCAAGAAGCAAACATGCATCACTGGTTCTACTATGGAATCTGAGTTTGTAGCATTGGCTGCTGCTGGTAAAGAAGCAGAATGGCTAAGAAACTTGATACATAAGATTCACATATAGGCGAAACCATATATCACCAATTTCTACCCGATGTGTTAGTGCTCCACAATGCTAGGCTTATTAATCAGATATATAATGGGAAGTCTAGACACTTAGGTGTTAGGCATAGTATGATTAGGGAGTTAATCATGAATGGTGTGATTTCTATTGAGTTTGTTCGGTCGCAAAAGAATTTAGCAGACCACTTGACGAAGGGTCTCGCTAGGGACTTAGTGAATAAGTCAGTGATAGGGATGGGATTAAAGTCCATATAAATCTACTATCTATGAGATACCCAATTCCCTTCTAATACGACGTTAGAAGCTGAATTCAATGTGGAAAGCTCATAGTTAGATATTGGAACACGTGTATTTATCTTCCCGAGGTATGTGTTCAGACCTGCAAGTGATGGTTAGGTTGAAGTTTACCTTTTTAATGGTTCTTTTAAAAAATTACAAATGCAGGTGCAAGAACTAAAAGGATCACCTATGTGAACATGAAGTTTTGCCGCTTCAAGAAGCTTGGACTTGGCTTCCTATATGTTCATTAATGGATTGGGACACATGGCTTGTAATAGTGTCAAGTAACGAACATTAGAGTGTTGTAGAAACTTATGTGTATAGTATCTTCAGGTATTCAAATGGATTGACGGGTTCAATCGTTACGACACCCTGATTTTCGAATATTTGAAATGTGTATTATACTAAGATGAAAATTCAATCGCAAGACATTTTCATTTATGCATTTGTTTGTTTCGTTATGTTTGTTTTAACATAATTGCATATATCTATATATATGTTTTAGTAAATCAAGGATTACACTAAAATGGGGGGGATTGTTGGTGATTTTAGTGTCATCGACGGTCATTTAGGTAATGATGATTTACTAGAGACCGATAAGATTTTACATTCGGCTCGGATACGAGTTAGGGAAGTGTGAAGTGCACACTCATTGAGCTAATATGAACTCGACCAGGACAGAAAAGCGGGGGTCAAGGGGCAGAGCCCCTTACTGGGGTCCCGCTGCCAGGTCAGCGGGTAGGGGTCGAGGGGGCAGCGCCCCTCGTGGGGTTTAGGGCAGCGCCCCAAAACCTAAACGATTTTTATAAATCCGTATTAAGGATTTACCTTAATTTCTCGCCAAAACCCAACCAACATAACTGTTGGTGAACAGTTACACAACTGTTGGATATTAACCACTTTTAACTATCTTAAACTTCTGTTTTTTCATAAATAGAAGTTATCTGGTCTGAGAATAGTATACGAAAAACATATACAATTCATTCATTGTTCTTGATTTATGATTCGTGTGCCTAGAACACAAATTGCTATTCTCTTTGTATTATCCCGATTGAGATTTCGTGCAACCCATACATCTTATAGGGTCGAAATACTTAATACGGAAAGTGAACTCAACACGATACAACAGAGATATCCAGGAGCATCACACACACACCCCAAATTTAATAACAACCTAGCTAGCTAGAACAAAACTCACACACACACTAAACCAAGAAATGGCAAGACCAAACAATGGTGGCGACAGGCAGAGGTAAGCTAAATCGATCTTTTTTTTATGTGTGTGTTTTTATGCTTTGCTTCTTTTCATATTGGATAATTCCTAGGACATAAGATGTAACTCTATTTGACCATTATGTGGTATAAGTTTAAATAGAGAAAACGAAGCTTGCATTTCTATTTTAGTAGAGGTTTAAAAAAGAACAAATCTAAGCATGTTTTTCTAGTTACAATGTCTTTTTGAGGTAATTAATGCAAGTGCGGAGCTAGTAGGGTGACTAGTGGGTGCTGAGCCACCCCTAATTATCCTACTTCATTCATTAGTTATTTAGATTAGATTATGTTAGGATTATGAAAAAGTCTCGGTCACCCCCGTGTATCATTAGTATAGCATAGCTCGTAGTTAGAAAGAATCACTTGTATATATACCCTTTCCCACCCATGGGAAGGGGTTGGTTGTTCATTTCATGCTAATACAAACACTTGCATTCTCTCTTTCTAGAAAGAAAACTTTCTCTCTCTAAGATTAATTAGCCAACCCATCATCTATTGCTTGTGTTATGATATGATGTATACTACAATTGGTATCAGAGCACATGGGATGATTAGTTAGATTGTGTGTGCGTTTCCTTGGTTAGTTTAGATTAAAAGTTTGG
>BQNB010011022.1:0-79977 GCA_026074375.1 Tanacetum coccineum
GTTTTAAGTTTATACTGCTAGACTAATTCATGCTTATTTAAGTGCTTATTATGGATTGAAAATTGCTTATAAGTGTTTTACTTTGTTATTTGATAATCTGTTTTTAATAATTTTGAAATAAAAATGATTTTTGGAAATGTTAAATGCTGTTTTGAACAAGACAGTACTAACTTCACACTAGTAGTACTAACTCTAAGTTAGTACTGCTAGTTCACTTTTTGGAACAGCACTAACTTAACACTACCAGTACTAACTCCAAGTTAGTACTGTTAGTCTTAACTGTTAGTACTGGTTGTTCAACTTAGCTTATCAGCTTATTGTTTCTACTTATTTAAGATTAGATTAGCTTTTTAGAGTATACCAAAACCATTTTCCTTTACTTTCTTTAGGGATAAGCTTATTTAAGCTTATTTCCCTTTTTCAAAGTATTTTAAGAAGTTTATCAGTTTTAGTTTTTTAGCTTATTTATCATTTTAGTTTAGTCTAGTTGCTTACTCCAATTACTAAGTGCTTATTAAGGTTAGGTGAACTTCTGTTTTAGCTTTGTTTGCTTATTTATTATTTCTTTAAGTCTTGTTAGCCTAGCAGTACTAACCTTAAGCTAACAGTACTAACTTTAGCCTAGCAGTACTAACTCAAAGTTAGTACTGGTAGTTCATTTTAGTTAGTACTGTTAGTCCATTTCTGCTTATTAGCTTATTGTCTCTACTTATTTAAGATTAGATTAGCTTTTTAGAGTATATTAAACCATTTTCCTTTACTTTCTTTAGGGGTAAGCTTATTTAAGCTTATTTTCCTTTTTCAAAATATTTTAAGAGTTTTTCAGTTTTAGTTTTTCAGCTTATTTATCATTTTAGTTGCTTATTCCAATTACTAAGTGCTTATTAAGGTTAGGTGAACTTCTGTTTTAGCTTTGTTTGCTTATTTATTATTTCTTTAAGTCTTGTTAGCCTAGCAGTACTAACCTTAAGCTAACAGTACTAACTTTAGCCTAGCAGTACTAACTCAAAGTTAGTACTGGTAGTTCATTTTAGTTAGTACTGTTAGTCCATTTCTTCTTATTAGCTTATTGTCTCTACTTATTTAAGATTAGATTAGCTTTTTAGAGTATATTAAACCATTTTCCTTTACTTTCTTTAGGGGTAAGCTTATTTAAGCTTATTTTCCTTTTTCAAAGTATTTTAAGAGTTTATCAGTTTTAGTTTTGTAACTTATTTATCATTTTAGTTTATTCTAGTTGCTTATTCCAATTACTAAGTGCTTATTAAGGTTAGGTGAACTTCTGTTTTAGCTTTGTTTGCTTATTTATTATTTCTTTAAGTCTTGTTAGCCTAGCAGTATTAACTTAAGCCTAGCAGTATTAACTTAAGCCTAGCAGTATTAACTTAAGCCTAGCAGTATTAACTTAAGCCTAGCAGTATTAACTTAAAGTTAGTACTGGTAGTTAATACTGTTAGTACTGTTGTAGTACTGTTGTGTTTATCTTGTTCAATTTAGCTTAATTTCTTTTTGTATTTGCTTATTTAGAGTCAGTTTAGCTTATTTAATTTGTCTTAAGTTTATTTGAGCTTACTTGTGTTTTAGTGTAAAAGTTTTAAGTATTTTTCCCAATTCTAGCTTTTATTCTTGTTCTAGCTTATGTTCTTTGTTTATTTTTATATACATTTGCTTATCAGTGTTAGTTCCAAATCATAACCTCATCCTTGTCATATTCAAACTCCAATCATCATTCGTGACTCGATATTCCATCTCTAGCCTCGTTGGGACATAACGACCCGGGAACACTCTATACTGCTTCTCGGTATTCTTGATTCTGGTTTAGATTATACTTCCTATATATATTTTATATTTTATTATATATTATATATATTTTAACAGCCAAGACCGATGGTTTCACCCACAAAGTGAGAGGACCATTCAAACATTGGAGGACATGTTACGTGCCTGTGTACTCGACTTTGGAAAAGGTTGGGATAGACACTTACCATTGGTAGAATTTTCATATAACAACAGTTACCATACCAGCATTAAGGCTGCTCCGTTTGAGGCGTTGTATGGGCGCAAGTGTCGATCACCTATCTGCTGGGCTGAAGTTGGAGATAGTCAGCTCACTGGCCCAGAGATCATCCACGAGACGACTGAGAAGATCGTTCAAATCAAGAGCCGTATCCAAGCCGCCCGTGATCGTCAAAAGAGTTATGCCGACGTAAGACGAAAACCTCTTGAGTTTCAAGTAGGAGATAAGGTCATGTTGAAAGTATCTCCTTGGAAAGGAGTGATACGTTTTGGCAAACGGGGAAAGTTGAACCCTCGTTATATTGGACCTTTTAAGATCATTGCTAAAGTAGGAACCGTTGCCTATCGTCTTGAACTCCCAGAGAAATTGAGCAGAGTTCATAGTACGTTTCACGTCTCGAAATTAAAGAAATGCTTAGCTGATGAACCTCTTGCTATACCACTGGATGAAATCCAAGTTGACGACAAATTGCACTTCATCGAAGAACCTGTCGAGATCATGGACCGTGAGGTCAAGCGTCTGAAGCAGAGTCGTATTCTGATTGTCAAAGTACGCTGGAACTCTAGGAGGGGTCCTGAGTTCACCTGGGAACGTGAAGACCAAATGCAAAAGAAATACCCGCACCTTTTTACCAACTCTGCACCCGCGGCAGAGGTTGCGTCCTAAGCTTTGAGGACAAAGCTTCTTTAACGGGGAAAGAATGTGACACCCCAAGAATTTTTGTTCAATAATTTAGCCATTTCTGTTTGATAATTTGAACTTTTCGATGTTTCGTTTAACTTTTACGCGTAACCGGGAAGTTGTCCCGTTATAATCTGAGAATCGTCTCCGGGAGCGAACCGTACTGTATTTCATCGTAGTCTTTCGTCATTGGACGCGTTTTTACGTTTTAAATTAATATTTAAGATTTCATAATTTTTTGTGAAGTCGTTAATCATTTTCGTTGTTTGCGTAATCGGTTAAGTATATTAATGCATGTATGCATGGAAAGCCTTGGAAATTAATTCATATGCATGCACTACAATTCCTAGAATGTTGGAGGCCACTTTTGGTCCCCTCTTTGTTCTCATTATAACTGGATATGCATGCACATACATGCATAGGATTTAAATTTTGAAATCAATTTCACTAGACATGGTTGCATGATTTGAGGTTAAGGACATGTACTCAAAGGGAAATGATTGGAGGATCATTTTGGTCCCCCTTTGGCTCTCTTGTCCCACCGTCGACACACACACACACACTAGCACCTTATGTGTGATTTTTGCTAGTTAAGTTCATGTGTACATATTCATTTCATAATCATTTCTCACCAAGAAAACACACACTACTCTTTCTCTCTCTAAAACCCACGAACAAACACAAACACCTACAAAATCATACATTTTTCACTTTCAATCATTTTCACTTGAAGATATATTTTTCGAGTTGATTGTTATTTCATCCGGGTATTTTATAGAACAACGTTTGGGTTGTTTTTAGTTCTAATCATCTTTCGTCGTGCTTTCTTGTAAGTCATCTCATCTTTTTCATAAATAAGTTGTACTTTTACATTCGTATGATCATTCCGAACAAGGTGTACAAAGTGGATCGTTCTGTAAATCATTATTTATTTTTCTATAAAACTACAAGTCTCAAAGTTTAATCTTTTTATTTATAAATGGAAGAACATAAAAAGTAGTTGTGCTTTTGCGTTTAAAAGTTCGTTGTGACTAGTTTGATATATATATTGTTAGTATTACGGCTATATTATTTATTTAATATTTATCGTATATTGAGTTTAAATATTGTTGGCGAAGAGATTAAGTTAGATGTTGGATTTGTTGGAAGCGTAAATTGAAAGTCGAAGAGGTTTAGGTTTAGAACGGATTTGTTGCGATATTTGCGGTGTTGTCGAAAATAGATCGGATATTCTTTCGATTCAATAAAAGATGTACTTTTATAAAACGGATATTTTCATGAGTCGAGACGGATAAAAATGGAAAGATGATTTTTGTAGAAAGGTCATGCCGAAATTTTATAAACTTTATAAATGCGTCGAAAATATACTTTTATTATCAAACTTATGATAAAATGAAGAATAACGTTAAGTGTCGAGTTTAGGTCAACATTTACGGTTATCGAGTCAACTTTGGCGTGTCGGGTCACTAAAAGACGAAATACACTAAAAGACGAAATATTTTCGAAGATGTTTCAAAGTGTCGAGACTTGTCAAAACTTATAACTTTCGAAAGTACGTTTTTAAAAAGGGATACGCTGTGTCTACTCACGCTCGGATGATCAGTTCTTGCGTTAAACGTTATTCGTTGTACATCGTTCTTAAACGGCGACTATATGTTAGGTTGTCGCTAGGACTGTGAGATTCGTCTTCGCTTGATTGATTTCTTTTGATCCACAACTCGCATAAGGTGAGTTCATAGCCCCGCACTTTTACTCATTTTGAATAAACGTTTTTATAACTTTGGGGTGAGAAACATTGCTTGTTTTTAAAATCGGACACAAGTACTTTCATGAGAATTTTTCCCTGTTTACGTGTTGCCTAAGTAGCGCTAGACCTCCTATTGCCTAAAAATATCATGAACTGTTAATTTCTTGACCGGAAGACCGGTTGAGGGAGCGCGAGTAAATAAATAGATCTATTGGGACTAATTATCCCTATCCGGGTAAGTCGCACTTACTACCCACGGGTCGCCCGATTAAACAAAAATATGTCATGTTGAATTTCAGATAGGAAATCTTAGGTCGGATTTCCTCTAGGGCAATGCAACCTATAGCTATATGAAAGCTATGTCTCAGAATTAGCATCGGTGTCATGAGCTTAGTGCAACGTAAATATCTTTTATGGAACTGTCGCATGCTTGTAAAATCTTGTGGTCCACTATTACATCAAATTAAACCTATGAATTCACTCAACTTTATGGTGACCGTTTTAAGCATGTTTTTCTCAGATGCTTAGCTTGAAAGATGTTGCTTGATCTATATGAAGTCTAATTGCCCGAACCAGTTTTCAGATTTCATCTATGTTATCTTAAATACCGTTGTTGAACTTATTAAAGCTTCCGCATTTTAACTTTTGAATCTTTTAAATTTGATTAATGTAAACTTATTATTATTTTAATTTATGCAACGGTGTTTATTTTTAAAATGTACCCTTAGAGGTCGTTCTTTATGCTTTGTACTTGAGATATTCAGGTACGTCACGCCTCTGGACATGTATTCCGTCCAAGGCCCGTTGGGGGTGTGACAAGCACACTCTTTCATTTGCAAGTAAACAAAACACACAAAATCCTCTATTTTCCTTCACAAACCCACGGCTCAAAATCTCCAATTAAGGCTTCCATAGTTTTTGATTTTACAAAGATACAAGCATACTAGTGTTATTAGTAGGGTTATCTAAGGTGATTCAAAGTATATTAGAAGATTGGGTGTTGATTATACAAGGGTTATATCATGAAGATAATTAGGTTTTCTTGGAAGTATTTAGGGAAAAATACTTGTAGTTGATTTGTGTATCATTTTCATACATCTTCATTGAGGTCTAAACATAACTCTAATCTTTCTAATTATTCAATTTTATATTTTATATCATGTTATATTTGTTAATCACCACCTAAGGTTTATTTTTATGGTTTATAAATTAAAACAAGCATGTATAAGATTCGAATTTATATAATCATATAATGAAATAATGTTAAAAATATAAGAGATTACAAGAATATACTTTATATATGTATTGGTTAATTTATAGATTTAGTTTATAAATTTATTTGTTGAAAGTTTAATTATAAAGTTTATATACAAATTCTTATGATGACACTTTACTTGGACAAGAATGATAGACATGAATGTGAGGACCCAAATATGTAAGACTTGTGGTACTAATTAATGTAGAGGACTTGTACAAATTTAACCAAGTAATAAATTATAAAAACTAGTTTATAATTTATATATATATACGAACTATTTTGAGTATTCTGTTT
Organism: Tanacetum coccineum; assembly: GCA_026074375.1. Classification (NCBI taxonomy): domain Eukaryota; kingdom Viridiplantae; phylum Streptophyta; class Magnoliopsida; order Asterales; family Asteraceae; genus Tanacetum; species Tanacetum coccineum. The sequence goes on from BQNB010011022.1 coordinate 5,998, forward strand.
AGATTCGAACTTTTATAAATTCTGGAAGTATTTTTATATAATAGTATATTTCATAAGGAATCCAAGCATTTAAAGAACTTGTATGATATTTACAAGATTACAATAATTAAATATATAAATTTATTTTTATAAACGTAGTTTTATAAAAACTGGCACTATTTCAGATCTGGTAAAAATATATGGATATTTTATTATGATAGTACATGTTATGAGAATTCCAAGCATATAAGAAACTCAAAAAACGAAGCTATAACGAATGAGATATGATTTTCGTAAGATTTAAAGTTATAAAAATAATTTTATAAACTGTTTTGAATTTACTGTTTTGACACAGATTTATATAAAATATGTGAGTGTTTTATTTGCATAGTTTATCTCGTCACGATTCCATACATATAAAGAACAAGCGAAACGGAGTTAAAATGAGTAAGTTATGAGTTTTTAAAGATTTCAGATAAATAGAAATTATAAAAACTAATTCATTTTTATAAATAATTTTATGTGATTTTTATGAAAACGTAACAACTGATGGAAATGTAAAAAGTGGTTTACGAGTGTTTTCGGGTCCGTTTGGGCTATAAAAACCTTAAGAAATATTGTAGTAGCATTTATATAATATATTCTATATAGTTTTTACTTTATAGATGAGTTATTTTTAATGAAAAAAACAACTAAACTATTTATATAAATTTCATTATATTATCAATATAAAAATATTTATATCATGAATTTTTAACAAATATTCAATGTTTAGTCAAAAATTAATATTTTTTTTACGGATACATATATGTTGACATTTATTTAACAAATACGATTTAAATATTGTTTCGACTTTTTAAGTTAAACAAAAACTATTAGGTGGTGGTGTAACTTTGTATTTACATTAAATACGTTATACTCATTACGACTATAATTAATTAGGGTTGATTCGCGATTATGCGAGACGATTTACTTATTTGATTTATATAATTAATCCATTCCTTTGAGGTGAGTTCATAGCCCCATTTTTATACGATTCCAATGATATACAATTCTCGGGGTGAGAAACATGCATTGTTTTATATTTGGACGCAAGTACACTTTAAACAAATTACGAGTTTGCCTAAGTAGTTATAACCCACTATGCCTATGAATCATGAACTGTTAATTACTGGATTGTAAGCGCGAATGTTATGAATAGATCTATTTGGGATTGACATCCCCGTTCGGGTGAGTAGCGCTCACTAGTTTCGGCGTCTTGTGGTTTACCGAAACGTCGATCGTTTATAACATGTCGGACTATGGATGTTGCGGGATTTTGACCTCTACTACGGGAATGTATTGGCATTAAATTGCACACATACATGTTGTCGCTTCAGTGTCATGAGCTTAGGGCAGGCGTAATTACATTTTGAGATATTGTATGTGTTACATGTCTTACACTTTGAAATCTTGTGGTCCTACTTTACACATTACTTAAACCTTGTGAATTCTCCAAATTTTTATGTTGACGTTTTTAAAGCCTTGTTTTTCTCAGGCAATATGGCACAAGAAACAGGATACATGGGGATCATCATTTTGGAATCAATATTACTATAAAAGATTTATTGATGCATCTACATGTTTAGGTTATCTGGATGTATTAAAGCTTTAACATTTTCAAGATGAAACTTAGTTTAAGCTTCAGGCTTGCTTGTAACTAAACTATTTATTTAATCCAATGTATCATTTTCAAACGACTTATATAGAGGTCGTTCTCTCATCTTGTGCTATTGATCTATGATGTAACACTCTCATACCTATATTCCACTGCCTATTTGGGGGTGTTACAGAGTATTATCAGAGCCAGGTTATAGAGAACCAGGTCAAATGTTTTGCTTTGACTATAACCGTTTTTACAAACATTTGATCTACACTAAAGTTTTTCACGGGACAATACATACACTATTTTATTTTCATTAGTTGGTTTATACTAGATGCTTACATGATCTATATACGTACTTATATTATATTATGTATATTACTATACATGTCTTATATATTATACTTATATAAGTTTATTTTATTGTTATAGCAGTCATGTCATCTTCGACGGTCACCTACACATCTGTTTATTCCGATTCTGAGCCATGAAGGTTCCAGTGGGTTTTGGATGATGAGCTAGAGGCACCTGAGGAGGCACCGTAATCTCCAAGACAGGCACCACCATCGTCGGACTATATGCCTGGTCCTAAGCACCCACCTTCACCAGACTATGTGCCTAGTCCTGAGGAGCCAAATGAGCCAGAGTACTCGGAGTACTTGGTGCCATCTGACGCTGAGGCACATATGAGGATCTGCCATTTTCCAGAGATTGTCATCCTACAACCCTATCACCGGGCTATGTTGCTGACTTCGATCCGGAGGAGGATCCTGAGGAAGACCCCGCTGAGTATCCTGCTGACAAAGGAGATGATGATGATGAGGAGGACGAGGAGGAGGACGAGGAGAAGGAGGAGCATCTAGCTTCGGCCGACTCCACTGCATTACATACTGTTGACCCTGTCTCCTCAGCTGAGGATATAGAGGCATTCGAGACAGACGAGTCTACACCCACACCACCTAGATCACCTAGACTTCGCAAGGCTGGGATATCTGTTAGACTTCCACCACCTATGGCAGCATCCATGGAGGCACGCATTACTGAGTATGCTGCTGCACCTACTCCACCATCACCACCACCATCTCCACCTACTCCACTATCATCTCCACTCCCCCAGACTCCCTCACCACCATTACTACTACCATCGCCACCTACCCATACTAGCCCTACCTATGATGAGGCACCACTAGGCTACAGAGCAGCTAGGATTCAGTTGAGAGTTGCATCACCACCCACCCACCATCCATCAGCGATACCATCACTACCCATGTTGCTAACATCTAATACTCAAAAGAGAGCTCGTTTTACTGCTCCCACTGGTAGGTTTGAGGTTAGGGAGAGTTCGTCAGCTGCTGCTGCTAGGCAAGCTGGACATACTCTAGCCCATAAGGTTGACTATGGATTTGTTGATACTGTGGATGCTAGTATCCATGCTTTTAAGAGTAGATAGATGACCGTCGTAGGGGAGGTCAATGAGAGGGTTACAGATCATGCTGCTACTCAGAGGTAGGGGTGTTATCGGGTTGGGTTATAGGGTTATCGGGTCTTGTTAGGTCGGGTTGAGGTTTTGATTCTTAAAATCTCAAGCGCAATCCGACCCGATAAGCAATCAGGTTATCAGGTTCGGGTGGTATTCGGGTCGGGTTATGTCGGGTCAGGTGATTCGGGTTATCGGGTGATACCACATATAAACAACTAATAAATTATCAAATTCGTCTTTGATCAAACAAGAACTTACTTAATAATGAACTTTGATCAGATACAAGCTAGTGATAGCTTAATAATTATACAAGCCAATGACAGGTTAACTTCAGTTTCATATTAATAAGAATATCTTAGCTACATTTCTGGTATCATCACCCCTTTTCTTATCAACCCGCAATCAACGAGTATGAGTATAAGTTATACTCAAATAAAAGAGTCATGGGATTATTGGTACTAAGCCATAGGAATGTTGGTATAAACAAGCTCTGGCTCAAAGCCTTAAATCGGCTATGCTTGTTTCCATTAGTTATCACATTAGAATATTGGTATAAATTATACTCAACCAATACGAGTATAAATAATGGTATTGAGCCATGGGACATATTGGTCACTTCTGTGACAATTAGAGTGGAGAAACTTTTTCTCATAAACCAAATCTTACCATGCAGATTCAGACTCTAGTATTGAGCTTTAAATGTATATACCTTAAAAATTAGAAATAATTGATTTTATGGTCTTTATCGGTTTGACCGTAGATAACATTAATTATCATAACCTTAATACCGATCCGTCCCCCCATGACTAGCACTATGCTCTTGGTAGATCGGGTTCTGGGTCAAACCAAGCCCCAAAGACTATAGTATTTGCTATAACAACGCAGAGACAACTCAATTATAGTATACAGTTCTTTCATCTTCGGGATTACGAGAGGTTTGGCAGAGCAGCAACAATCTCAGTCATGTACACATTCTCCCGACTTGCTGATGTGACAATGCACACTCTTGAGAGACTTGTAGAGATGTCGATGTATCTGTCTAGTGAGCTTTAATGTGTGTTTCGCGCGAATGGGTAACATGCAACACGTGCATGTGTCATTCTGAGTTCTTTGCTTCTCTGATTGTAGCTATCTAGAGTTTAACTTTATTGGATCAGATGAGTCTCTTGGACATAGTGAGATATCGTTCTACGCTTCGCTATTTGGTGCTTCTTCTAGCTCAGTGTAGAGTAGTGAGCGCATATCTAGTTCCCTGTACAGGCGCTTAGATGGGCTCACTCTCAGAGCAGGAGAGGAGGCTAGGCCACGGGAGGCCCAGATTAGAGCTTTATCAGAGGGATGTCGATGTTACTACAGAGGCAGAGGCATTAGAGATGAGTCAGATCTAACGAGCCAGGCATCTAGCCACCGAGCACGACAAGGTTTCAGAGAGCTAGTACGCACTGTAGAGGCAGGACCTCAAGATGGACCAGCTGATGCTGGTAGTATTGTATCATTTGTTAGCTATCTTGTATAGCCTACTAAGTTTTATGGGTAACTCCCAGCTAGTAGGCTGTATGGATCTTTTGCCATCATTTTAGCTATCTTGTATGGCATGCTAAGTATTATAGGTAACTCCCAGCTAGCATTGCACTGTGAGGACCGTATTTCATTTTGTATTCTCATTATACTGATCATGTTGTAAATCAGAACATCATGTATGATTATGCGATGTTGTTTTGTATGAATGTTGATTATGATTTAGTCATTGTTAGATTTTACTTTAGTGTGTATATTTCACTGTGTGATGTGTTCTCATTTTATTTATTGTGCACATGTCAATGTCGCGTTTAGGATATGTATGAAAATCTACGTGTATTTATATTTTCTTTGTCAATTTAATGCAAATGCAGACAAATAAAGAACCTAACACAATAACCACACCGCACCTTGCTATGACGATTGCGCCATTAATGGCTACTAAATGCTCCTAAGGATTTGCTGATGCAGTCTTAAACTCAGTGAAGAAATTAAAGCCAAAAAAAAACCAGTAGAAATTCTGATGGACAGCTACGATTCGGGAAAACTCGGTAGCAGAAGAGGGACATGGAGTGACTGCTCGTCAGAGCTGCACCTTTCAGTGACTTCTTGAAATGCCAACCCCATAATTTCAAGGAGTACAAGGAGGTGTGTTAGTTTTAACTCAGTGGTTTGAGAAGATGGACGGTCCGTCTTATTAATATTAACAACTGCATGTCCGCCGTGCCAGTCAAGGTTTGCTACTTGCACTCTTCTTGGCAGTACTCCTGACGTGGGGAATTCACCAGCAGTCATGACCTGTGGTCAGATGATTGCGGCATACGGAATGCCATGGAAAACATTAAAAAAGATGATGACCGCCAAATACTGCCTAAGAGGCGAGATCAAGAAGCTAGAAATTGAACTCTAGGATCTGAAAGTCAAAGGTACTGATGTGTTGAGCTATAACTAACGTTTTCAAGAGTTGGCATTGATGTGTTCTAAGAATGTTTCACGGAAGGAATCTGATGAGGTCGAGAGTAATGCGGTGACTTCCCGACATGATTCAGGGAAGTGTGATGGCTTCTAAGCCAAAGACAATGCAGGATGCAATTGAGTTTGCCACTGAACTGATGGATCAGAAGATTCGTAGTTTAGCTGACCGTCCGGCTGAAAACAAGAGGAAACTTGATGACACTTCAAGGAACAACCAGAACCAACAACATCCTTTCAAAAGGCATAATGTGGCAAGGGCCTATACTGTTAGGCCTGGGGAAAAGAAAGTGTACAGGGGATCTAAATCTTTGTGCCCTAAATGCAACTACCATCATGATGGGCAGTGTGCTCCCAAGTGCACCAACTATAAGAGGACTGGCCATCTAGCCCAGGATTATAGAAGCCAGCCTGTTGCTGTCAATAACCAGAGAGCCCTAGAGGCAAATCAAAGGGTTCTCACTTGTTTTGAGTGTGGAGCTCAAGGCCATTACAAGAGGGAATGCCCGAAGTTAAAGAACAAGAATCAGGAAAATCAAGTTGGGAGTGGTAATGCTGTAGCAAGGGCTTATGTTATGGGCACTGCAGGGACAAACCCGAACTCCAATGTCGTTACGGGTACGTTCCTCCTAAATAACCGTTATGCTTTGATTTTATTTGATACTAGTGCCGATAGGAGTTTCATGTCTATTGCATTTAGTTCTTTGATTGATATCATCCCAACTACACTAGACCATGGTTATGACGTCGAGTTAGCTGACGATAAAATAATTTGGGTTAATACACTTATACGGGGTTGCACTTTGAATTTTAATCATCCATTTAACATTGATTTAATGCCCGTAGAGATTGGTAGTTTTGACGTCATAATTGGCCTGGACTGGTTATCAAAATATCATGATGTAATCGTCTGTGACGAGAAGATCGTTCGTATCCCCTTTGGAAATGAAATCTAAATTGTTCGTGATAACGGAAGCAACAATGGACACGAGTCTCGATTAAACACCATCTCCTGCACCAAAACTCAAAAATATTTGCTGAACGGATGTCAAGTCTTTTTGGCACATATGACCACGAAGAAGGATAAAGACAAGTCGAAGGAGAAGCGACTTGAAGACGTACCAATTGTTCAAGACTTTCCCAAAGTATTTCCCGAGGACTTGTCGGGTATTTCACCAACTCGACAAGCAAAATTTCAAATTGATTTGGTACATGGTGCTGCACCTGTAGCACGGGCGCCTTATCGATTAGCTCCGTCCAAGATGAAAGAATTATCGGATCAACTACAGGAACTTTCTGACAAAGGCTTTATAAGACTCAGTTCTTCACCTTGGGGAGCTCTGGTCTTGTTTGTTAAGAAGAATGATGGATCATTCTGGATGTGCATTGATTATCGGGAATTAAACAAGCTAACAGTGAAGAACCGTTATCCGCTTCCAAGAATTGACGATTTATTTGATCAACTTCAAGGGTCGAGTGTCTACTCGAAGATCGACTTGAGGTCGGGTTATCACCAACTAAGAGTTCGTGAAGAAGACATCCCGAAGACCGCATTCAGAACTCGATATGGACATTATGAATTTCAAGTTATGTCGTTTGGTTTGACTAACGCACCAGCTGTATTTATGGACCTCATGAATCGGGTGTGCAAACCATGTCTAGACAAATTCGTGATTGTCTTTATTTGCACCGAATCAACTTATATACCTACGTGTGAGAAAATGGACTCTTTCTAATCATTTCAGAAAGCATTCTCTTACTATAAAGTAACCAATTCCATATCAGTCTTCGGTTTCGGACAAAATCATACGCCGTGGCCTAACATCAAAGGCGCAGGTTGATCTCTCTGTTGAGGCGTAATTCATTGAACGTAGAAGGCTTACTCTACTAGTGGCTCAGCTTGGTTCTCGCTCCCTTCCCCGAGAACTATTCCACCCCACTAAAAAAAGAGCGATCCGAGAATCTCGAGAACCTTTTCTGAACGTCTATCTTCGCGAGGACATTTAAAACGTGAGTATATCTTTCTTGGTATGCCCATCCATTCACTATTCTTCGAAGAAATAACTCCTTCCTGAACCCGACCAAGTCATAATGAGATTAAAAACCGATGCTTCCTTGGCCGTGTGGAACATGGATTAGCATTATGTATCCTACAAGAGATCCCTTATCCATGATTGGAAGAAGTGCTATATGATTACTTCAGAGATCCAAATCTAATATGTTCCTTTCCATTCCTCGGAGCCCCTGATTTCTCCGAAACACATAGATCAAAGTGATCCCCTTCCTCCTTTTTCCCAATAAGTCGAACGCCCCTTAAACCATTGGAGACTCGAATAAACTGAGTAACATAAGAGGATGAGTACCGGTGCTAAAACCTTTCTCAAAGATATTTCCAAACTGTTGGGGCCTTGCTCTAATGTGTGTCGTCATACTAAAACACTAGATGTCTGACAAGCAGAGTTGGTCTTACGTAGTTTTATGAATTTCAATGCTTATCTCCAAGTAGTCCAACTCCATCTATTTACATATTGCAATATAGAACGTAAACTGAGGAAAGGCACGACATATCAAGTATATGTGCTTCTAAAAAGTAATGAATTTATTCCAATAGAGGAGCGCATCATGATTGAGAATAAAGGATATCCCCCCCAAACAGAAAGAAAGCTCCTGTACGATATTGAAGAACTAAACAAAACTTTTGTTGGTTGTTGACCAACGGAAAGAAAGGGAGAAAGAAATGGGATTGTGTCAACAGGCCCCTATTCCGACGAAAAACAACCCCTTTTCTTTTTGTTTAGCCTATTCCTATCAGAAAAATGATGATTTCAGATAATTAGGAAAAAAAACCTGCTCGTCGATATGTCGGTCGATGGGTTACCTACCTATAGGTTCTTTCTGAATGTAGAAGATCAGGTCACCTCAACGTATGTTTATGCTTATGATAAAAATATGCCGATCCTAATCTCACAAAAAGATGTATGACCCAAACACCCCATTTGTAAGCAGATCATGAGGTGTTTACCGCCTACATTTGTTAAGGATCATTGATATTCTGTAAAGTTTTTCTTGTTAGATTTCATAGAGCGCCTTTTTTACTTTATATATAAAATATAGATTTACAATAATAGGTAACCTTCATCAATAAACCTTGCATAAGAGATAGATCCTGCTGACTTGAACTGAGCACGAATTTCATTTGTATTTGAGCGTAAAAGTAGCATCTTTTAGTTAGAAACCTTCTGGTTCAGCCAATAACCAGAACCGAATAAAGAAGCGAAGATCAGAGTCAAATAATGCCATGTAGAAAGCATACTTAATGAGCGGAAAAGACGTAGTCGCAGGGGAACCAGAGGCTGTATTGAATCCTACTCAAGAAGAGCTGAAAAGCATTGCTGGGTGTTTTTTGACCTAGCAGCTATGGAAATGCTTAAAGTATAAGGGCTGGAATCGTCAAGAAAACCCAGTCCACTAACTGAATCTTTCCCCTTCTCACTTCTATAGTTGATCCTCATAACATTGCTTCATTCTAACTTGTACCCATGATTGTCTTCGAAAATCTGTATGACAGTCCCTGCTCCTGAGATGACTCTTTGCCGAGGCAATACATTGGAACCTCAGGCTGTTGGCATAGGTATAAGTTTTTGATCAAAGAGATAACAGGGCTTCAATTCAAATGGGGACATTTTCATATGGTATGATAAGTAGTGTCGCACCACCACTCTGCTACGGATAACCACTTATATATAGCCACTCACTTGCGCGAGTCAGCCTTCTGTGCTACTCCATTAAATAAAATAAATTGGCGCCGTATAAATAACAAGAATTTGCGATAGATGTTAGAGCCCCCTTTCAATAATAGGTCCAACTAATTTGCATTCCTCTCGGAACAAAATTATCAAGCTGGTACTACTGCCTTCCTTCGGGCGCCTTCTTTGCATTCTGAGGCTATTACTGGTACGAAGCCCGATCCCAGTCTTGTTCACAAGATGCCTTCCGAAAACTACTTGTTCGGACAACACCAGGCCAGCAGGTGGCTTCTTACATCAGACATGGCTAATGCTCACCATATTGCATTATAATGGGAGGATAACTCCTACGCTGTCATTAGTGGATTCCCACCGAATTCCAAGAGTCTTTTCTCTTCTGTGCGATTTTCTTTAATAGGGATCCAGCGACATGGTACTTTAGTGAACGTATCCAGCAAGTTCGTAGAAGGTCCAAAATTTTCAAATGGGATGTTGTACTACCGATTTGACAGTATCTATAGGGTCCTCAGTACGACTTCTTTTGGTCCTGTGTTTCAAATTCAATGCTCAGCAGCTTAAAAGCCTTATTCTTTAACAGGAGCTGGTCTAGTACATCGTGGCATAACTTCAAAGTGATACCCAGGTCAGTCCCGTACTATCTGTCTATCCACTAAATACGCGGTAACGCTAACGCATGATGCTAGAACCACAAGGTCAGTCACGGACCCTCTTAGTTTTTTATTCAGAAAGAAACAAAAAAATTCTCGTTCAGGTCCCAAGATAAACCTGATACAAGTAGTGAACATAACCTTGGGTGGGAGTCAGTCCTACTCATAAAGGTGAAGTTGACCCTGAAGCAACTAGATCGAGTTTGAAAACACAAAGAAAGCACTGACTATTTAGATAAACTTATTATAACACGAACAGTAGAGCCAACAATTAGGCTCCATATCAACGGCCAGCTCACCCACGCCAACGACACCAGATAAGTAATGCAGCGATAATAAGACAGACCATCCACGCTGTGTCCGTTCTTAGCCAGTTTGAGTACGAGACTCTCGGTGTAGTAGTACATAACGGATTTGACACATACTAAATACTCCTTTATAAAGCAACTAAATGTGCCTTTTATTCCATCCAACGAAGCTCCATCAATCTCTAATAGGTCTTGGTCGGTTCACCCACATCACCTACAAGTAGAAGGCCAGACGAACTCGGACCCGATGCAATAAAGTTTAGACTACTCTGCTGAATGTGACTCAATAACAAAGATGTTGTGGCCAAAAAAGAAAGCGGGAAAAAGAGCTTGCAAAAGCTTAAGGCCAAAGCCTTTGAGGGCGATATTATAGCATAGTCGCTTTCACTCAATGATTTAGGGTGACAATGCTTGGTTGTTCCCATTCGGTTTTTCTTTATGAGGGATCTATTATTCAAGATAATCTGAAAGGACCTGAAGCACGGGCGCCTTTACTCGATTAGCTCCTCTGAGATGAAAGAACTTGTCGATCAACTTACAGGTAACAAAATCGACAAAGGCTTTATAAGACTCAGTTCTCACCTTGGGGAGACTCTGGTCTTGTTTGTCAAGAAGAAGGAAGGAACATTCATGATGTGCATTTGATTATCAGGAATTAAATGAAGCCTAACAGTGAAGAACCGTTATCCTCTTTCCAAGAATTGACGATTTAAAATCGATCAAACTTCAATGAGTCGATGTCCGTACTATCGAAGAACGACTTGAGAGTCGTTTTACACCAACTAAAGAGTTCTTGCGAATAAGAACCTCCCCGAAGACCACCATACAGTACTCGATATGGACTATAATGCAATTTAAGTATACTTCGTTTGGTTTGACTAACAGCACCCAGCTGTATTTTATGGATCCTCATAGAATCGGTGTGGCAAACCATAATCTAGAAAAATTCGGTGATTGTCTTTATAGTACGACATTCTGACTACTCAAAGAGCAAGCAAGATCAAAGAATAACATCTTAAGTTAATTCTCAGAGTTGCTCAAGAAAAGAGGAGAAGTATGCCAAATTTTACAATGTGATTTAGATTCCCAAAGATATAGTTCCTCAGGTCACGTGTATTGCGACATAAGGTCATTTCACCACGATGGATCTCGCCAAGATCGAGTCAATTAAAGATTGGGCAATCTCCTAAGTACTTGCAACGAAGATTTCGATAATTTATAGTTCTTGCAGGATATTACGAGATTTCCATTCAAGGATATTGAAAGTATCAGCCAAATCAATTGACAAGCTAACCCAGAAGACGGTCAAGTTTGATTGGGTGACAAACAAGAAGCATCTCTTTCCAACTATTAAAGAGAAAGTTATGCAATCACCAATCTTGTCTTTACCTGAAGGACAGAAACTTTATTGTTTATTGTGATGCTTCGCTTAAAGGATTAGGTGTTGTCTTAATGCAAAATGAAGGAAGGTGATTGCTTATGCATCACGACAACTGAAAATTCATGAGAAGAACTTATATAACTACACATGACATAGTAGTTTAGGAGCATAAGTGTCGCGCTTCTAAAATTTGGAGGCACAATTTGTAGAACAAAGTATATCGTGTTACAATGATCACGCGAAAGTTTGCAACACATCCTTGATCAAAGGATAAACATGAGGGCAACTCGCAGGTATGGATTATTCTCAGTGATTACGATTGTGAGATACGAATATCACTCGGGAAAAAAGCAACATAGTAGTGGCTAACGCTTTAAGCAAAAAAGAACGAATTAAGGCCATTACCTATTCAAGCCTTAGTTATGACGATTTTTAGTGATCTTTCCCGCAAGCCAAAATTTTGGAAGCTTAGACTGAGGTAAGAAAACCAGAAAACCTCGAGGCTGAAGATGTGGGAGGTATGCTGGTTGATACTTCAAGGGAGATCAGAAAACACCCAAAAAAGAAAAGTTGAACCGCGCGTGGCTGCAGAACACTGTAATTTGAATAACAAAAGTTGGTTTGTCGTGCTATGGTTATTACTAAAGGACTTTGATTATGCATGAGTCCCACAAGTCAAAATATTATGTTCATCCGGGTTCCGACAAGATGTACCAAGACATGAAGAAATTATATTGGTGGCCCAACATGAAAGCCGATATTGCCACTTATGTTAGCAAGTGTTTGACATGCCTAAAGGTCAAAGCTGAACACCAAAAACCATTTCTGGTTCGTTGGTGCAATCTGAGATACCTCAGTGAAGTGTAGATAAATATCACCGTGTGAACTCCCAAGGACAGCTCCAAGATGGTTATGATACCATTTGGTAATTAAAGACCAGAGCTACTAAGTCTTGCGCTGCACACTTTTTGCCGATGAGGAAAAATTAACCAATTAAGAAATTTGACAAGAGACTGTACATGAAAGAAGCAGTCACGAGACATGGAATACCAGTCTCAATCATTTGTGACCGTGACGGTAGAATTACGTTAAATTTCTGGAAGTCGTTTCAATAAGCTTTGTTGGTACTGACTTCGATTGGATATGAGTACTGCTTACCAAACCGCAGACCAATGGACAAGAGCGAAAGAACCATTCATACACTAAGAAGAAATGATAATCGACGACTTTCGTGAAAGAATTTGGAAATGCTATGGGATAGACACTTACCGCATAATTGAAGTTCTCTCATACAACACTAGTTATCAATACGAGAGCATTAAGCTTCACCCATTAGAGGCCACTGAACATTAAAAGTCATTATGGTCGTAAGTGTCCGTACACATTGCACCGTATTTGAGTTTGGACCCGAGGACGAATTACTCTAGCTTACCCACGGTCCAGAAATCATTTTACATTAGACAACCGAGAAAATATCGTTCAAATCTAACAAGATTCAAGGCCGGCTCGTGAATCGCCAGAAGAGTTTACCTGATGTGAGGCGTAAGCCTTTAGAATTTATCAAAGAAGACCCACAAATGTCATGTGAAGTATCACCTTGGAAAGGGGTTTATATCGGTTTTGAGGCAAACGGGAAGCTGAACCCTAGGTATATATTTAGACTCATTCAAGGTGTTAGCCAAAGGTGGTAACCGTTGCTTATAGACTATCGCAATTCCTCCAATAACTAAGCAGGGTTCATAGCTACGTTTTCACGTATCTAATTTAAAATAGAGTTAATACCGAAACGAGCCGTTGGCAATTCCGTTGGATGAAATCCACACTGACGATAACTTTCACTCGTTAAGAAACTCAGTGGAGATTATGTATCGTGAAGTCAAGCCGGGTAAACAGCAAAGCTTAAATCCAATATCACGGCTTCGAGTGGAACTCGAGAAGTAGTCCTGATTACACATGGGGACACGTGAATGAATCATCCGATAAGAAGTATCCTCATCTTTATTCCAAAAACCGCATACCCTCAGCAAAGTGCCACATCTTGAGCCTTGCTCAGACAAGGCCACCTTTAACGTAGGAATACAGTAACAATCCGTTATCACAGGTCTATTTTTAAACGACTCAATTCCTTGCCATTATTAGTTTAGGGTATATTACGCATTTATTGCTTTTACATTACACATAGATTAGTTAAATCGCGTAAACTAAAAATCAACATTCACGTTAAAAACAGACATCAAAACAAGTAAACGAGTTCTAAGGTCAAGAGAAAGTGTATATAATTAAAATCGAAGATAACTATAATAACTTTTTAAATATATTTTTATTGGTTACGTAAAACGTCCATGTTTCGCAATAAAATACATTTAGGCTTACACGGAAGCACCTATACCTATCTATACTCAAACAAATACCCACTATTATACTCAATACCCAAAATTAAATCATTTTTCACTTCTATACACACTATGGTCGGATATACTAGCATCATACACAAATTAAATCCCAAAACTCTCCATTAAGTATCACCTTTCAAGTTGTTACCATTACAAGAGTGACACTTTTAAGATACAATTTTCCATAAATCGGCACACAAATGTGTCTTACCCCACCCCATTCCAACCGTCCCGTTCCTCCCAGGGAGAGGAGAACACCTTACAACTCTTACAACTTGTACTCAAAACCACTACTAATCCATGGTATGTTTAAGGTAGTTTCTACATTACATGTGACTATATAAGGCAAGTCTTAGGAAAGCAAGCACACTCTTTCATTTGCAAGTAAACAAAACACACAAAATCCTCTCTTTTCCTTCAAAAACCCACGGCTCAAAAACTCCAATTAGGGTTTCCATAGTTTTTGATTTTACAAAGATACAAGCAATCTAGTGTTTATTAGTAGTGTTAATCTAAGGAGTATGTCAAGGTATATTTGGAAGACTTGGGTGTTGATTATACATGTCTATATCAAAAGATAATTAGGGTTTTTCCAAAGTTGGAATTAGGTTTCTTGGAAGTAAATTTAAGGGATAAATACTTAAGTTGATTTATGTAATCATCTGTCATGACATCAAATCATGAGGACATAAACATAACCTAATCTATTCATACAATTATTCAATTCCATATTTATATCATGTTATATGTTGTAATCACCACCTATGGTTTTATTTTTATGGTTTATAAATTAAAACAAGCATTATAAGAAGACGGATTAATAATCATATAATGATATAGATTTAAAAATATAAAGAACACACATAATGAACTTATATATATTTATTATGGTTAATTTAAAAAAACAAAAAAAAAAAAAAAAAAGAATTTGGTTTATAAATTATTTTGTTGAAAGTTTAAATTAAATATTTTATATACAAAATCTTAATAGGAACACTATACATGGACAAGAAATTATGGAACATAAAAATGAGGACCTAAAAATTATGTAAGGACTTGTGGTACTAATTAATGAGAGGACTTGTACAAATTTTAACAGTAATAAATTATAAAATCTAGTTTATGATATATAAATATATAAATATATAAACGTAGTATAAATATATAATAAATATATATTATATATATATATATACGAACTATTTTTGAGTAATTCTGTTTAGATTTGATTTATAAATATCGGAAGTACTTTTTATATAATAGTACTTTCATAAAGGAATCCAAGTATTTTAAAAAACACGAAAAACGAAAGCTAAAACAAAGAAGTTTATGATAATTACCATGATTACAATAATTAAACTATATAAAATTGGATTTTCTAAAAGCCAGTTTTATAAAACTGGCACTGTTTCAGATCTGAGTTAAAAACAAAATTGGATAATTTGTGATGATATTACATGTTATGAAGGATTACCCAAGCATATAAGAAAAACTCGAAAAACGAAGCTATAACGAAGGAGATACGATTTTCGTAAGATTTAAAGTTATAAAAATAATTTTATAAGTGTTTTGAATTTACTGTTTCGACACAAATTTTTATAAGATCTGTGAGTATTTTATTTGCATAGTGTATCTTGACACAATTCCATACATATAAAGAACAAGCGAAACGGAGTTAAAATGAGTAAGTTATGAGTTTTTAAAGATTTCGAATGAAAAAGAAATTATTAAAACTATTTATTTTTATAAAGTAATTTTCTGGTGGATTTTTATAAAAATGTAACAATCTGATGGAAATATAAAAAGTGGTTTACGAGTGTTTTCGGGTCCGTTTGGGCTATAAAAACCTTAAGAAATATTGTAGTAGCATTTATATAATATTTGTATACGTTTTTAACTTTATAAATATTATTTAAAAAAAACAATTAAACTATTTATATAATATCATTATATAATCAATAAAAATATTAAATCATGTATGTAATAACAAATAAACAATGTTGTACAAAAATTAATATTATATTTTACGGATACATATACTAAGAACATTTATTTAACAATACATTTTCTAAATATTGTTGTCGACATCATTTAACAAAAAACCAAAAGCTATTATGTGACATCGGCGTCTGTAAGCTCTATACACATATCGCGTTCGTCAATTAGATTAAATACCGTTTAAACTCAATAGACGACTTATCACTTAATTTAGGTTGAGCGAATCGGAAATTTCACCGAGACGATTAATTACTTAATTTTTGATTTATAATAATACAATCCATTACACTGAGGTGACTCTATCACTTAAAGCCTCATATCATATATTATAATCAATGATTTCAACAATTCTCGAGCTGTGAAAACACAAGCATTGTATTTCTATATTTGGCCCTCTTATACTCAATTATAAACTATTAAAACAAATCATATCTATTTGCCAAGTAGCTATAACACCCACCTATGACCTATGAATCATAGAATTGTTAATTACACGCGTATCTTGCAAGCGCGAAATATTACTTAAATAGCGAATACTCTTTAGGGATTGCGACATCCTCGGTTCAAGGTGAGAGGTAGCGCACACATATTTACGGCGCGTACCCCATACGACGCGAACCGAATATCATACGAACGACACTTTGGATGTTGCCGGGTCTGCAACATCTACACGGGCACATTAATTGGCAATACAATTTCACACATCACATGTGTCTAGCGCTTACAGTTCGTCAGAGCTTAAGCACGTCAAGCGCAAATACACTAATTGCAGATATATTAAGAGTTCACATGTCTTACACAATGAAATCTAAGCGTCCTGCATTACACATTACCTTACACACCATCTAACATTCACCCAACAATATCATGACGTTTTTAAAGCATGTTTTTCTCAGGTCAATAAGGTACAAGAAACAAGGATACATTGGTGTTCATCTTTTTGGAGACACATTACTATAAAGATTTGTGTGCATTACATTTTGGGAATATCTGTTATGTATTAAAATCTTTATATTTTCATGGATGAACACGTTAAGCTTCGGGCTTTTGTAACAAACAATTTATTTAATCCAATGTATCATTTGTCAAACGACTTATATAGAGTATCGTTACCTCATCCCCCTTTGTGCTATTGAATCTATGATGTAACACTCTCAGACCCATATTCCGCTGCGACCCTATTTGAGGGTGTTACAAAAAACCTCTCTACGACGTAGAGATATCGCATCTAAAACTTCTTTGAATTGTTAAGCTCGTATTTTTTTTTACTATAATTGAGTTTTTTTTTCTACAAGTTTTATAACTCTGTAAATAATAAAAGGGCTTTATTGTTATTGTAGAGGACATCGTGTATCAATAAAAATTAAAAAAGCGGGGGGGGCCTTTATTTTTAAGGTTTTTATACTCTTTTGAGGTTTTTAATCCTCCGTTCTCTTGGAGTTAGTTTATCAAGAGTCCGCTTACCTTTCTGCGCAAGTTGCATTATAGAGCTTGTAGGCATCTTGGATGGGTGATGATTCAAAGCCCACGATGTTGGTGGGGATGGTATGAAAAGCACATGGATTATGATTTTTTATCAAAATAAATATCCAAAACTACCCTTTGTGTTCGTAGGTGGATGTAACAACTACGAAAACCCATCGAGGAGTAGCAATTATGGATGATCAATGTATTCACCCAACCATAGGCGTATCTATGACAACCATAAGTGCAACCAAAACCCCGTTTAAACAATAAGCACCGGATGATGTATAGCCGAAGAAAGTAATGAAGATGCGAAATTTCTCGACCCACCACGATCTCAAGTGGTTTCATTCACTGATAGTTTTTGATCCAACTATAAGATATATTTGCTAACTAGGTTTAAACAATTATCGTGAGCCTCAGTGTACACTTAGAAGATCAAGAATATTTGGTTTAATTACGTTAATTATCCAATAGAAACTTGTTTGGTTGAAGGTTATGAGGTTTGTAAGATCCGATATCTGTTGGTCAGTTCTACAAGGAGGAGGTAATTTTTGATTTCTGGTGACATGAAGTATAGTTCATATTCGGATTATTAAAAATCATGGCGCACACAATGAGCGTTTATATGACTTTAAGCAACCGTAATCTCACTTTTTCATATGGAAAAGGACACTAGCACATTGCGATGATTCTCATCTGAAACAGAAAAGAAACATGATACCAATATCCTTGATAGCTCACGGTTGAGGAAACAGAGTAAGCACGGCCAAGCTTACAAGGGTAATTAACAATAATCTGAAGCGATAAAGCTACCGTATCCAAAGCTTATTACACAGGAGCTACGAAAGCGATTTGTGATCTTTAGATTATAAGTTACAAATTTAAAGATATCATAAAAGACTCTAATTAGTCTTCAACTGCTAAACAAACAGTAATTAATTTAGCTTGCAATGAAGATTCTTCTGCGTGACTATGTTGATCACAAGCAGGTAATGTAATCAACATTCGAAGTCATCTGGTTGATCATTTGAAAGTATGGTCGTGCTAATTAGTGAATATGTAAGAGAACACATAACTTAATTTGGAATTCATGGAATCTGTTGACAATTGTCAACTGATGAAGCTTTTTAGGTAGATGGAAGTCGTTACAATATAGAACATACGGTCAATTCTTTTCAGTGATAGAGATCGATTATGGGGAACAAGTTTTGAGACGTGAAGCAACATTCTCTAAACGTGTCAGGAAATCCTATGCCTCAGCCTAAAGCTGCGAATCGAATAGCTTTTAATTTTCGAGAAAAAGCCTCTACCATAAGGGGAAACCCCTCTCAAAGCCATAGAGATTACTTTAGAGTTACTGTTATCATCAAAATCTTAGCTTTTCGCGTCCTGCTCTAAACATCACTGACTTAACACAATTAACAGATACTCTATCTCCACGCGAATCACCACTAAAACCCGTAATATTAATGACCCTACTTCGGTTTTTCGCGAATCTCCCTTGCATCGTGACACACGGTTACTCTGCCTATTATAATAATATGAAACTTATACGCGATCAATAACAATCGACGAAAAAATAAGGCACCGGCAATTTTATGTTACATGTAACCACGCATCAAGATCGCACCTAAGACACGAAGGCAGTACAGGCTCGCGGATGCACGCCTAGTATTCCATACTCATCTATTATTACGTTAGTGCGGGCACTCAAGCGTCATAATGCAAAAGCTACAGTTGCCCCACACTCGGGATATAGGTAGCTATGACATCAGAGAGCGTCGCAAAAATATTCAACCTGTGATAGATAAGTCATTTAACTGTTTCTCGATTAAAAGATAATTGAACGGACTGAGTAGCGGTGCTCACGTTCGAAAAACTGACCCGTACCGAAAACCGCATTGGTCCAATAACGCTGACATCAGGACCTGACCAATAGGACGGTCTGTACCGGGTTGGACCGGTCCGGATCGGTCTTGTTCGGTTTCCGGTACGGTTCGGTCTTCTTTTCGTCCGAGTCCAGAATCGGTCTCGGTCCGCTCAAGTCCTACAAGGCTATAATCATCGATTTTTTTTTGTAAGACCAGACCGGTACCATAGAGGACCAATATAAGCAAAAAGCATGACCGAGACCAGACCGAAATACGTGATCGGAAGAATCCTTTCGGTTCCGTTTTATCGGTTCCGATCAGGTCGAACGATCCAAATGGCTCACCCTTATGAATTGAGTATGACTTTGCTAAGAGTAAAAGATACTCCTTCCAATATTGTGATTAAAGACTGAAAATTAGTAAAAACAAATACTGTAGTTAAAACTGTAACTGGTTGTGGTCTTGATGACATTTTCTGACTCTGTGAGATTGTATACGATGTTTTTATAAAGTATAATAACTATGAGCACAAAAATAGCAACTATAATATTATGCCTTTTTGCACAATAATAATATTATGTAATAAACCAAAACTTTATGGCATAACATTAATCCGTGCGAAGATGCCTGGAATGCATATGTCATTCCACTCCTTTGAAATAAAAAAGAAAAATTAAAGATACACACCTTAGAGACAAGACAAACGAAAAAAAATGACAGGAACATTTATCTTTTGCTAGTCTCCATAAAGAAAAACTGGGAAATTCTATATGAGAAAAGATCTATAAAGAACAATGTCCAATTAAAAAATAAATCCTTCAATCTCATCCATCCTTTATTTCCATCTAACGGTTTATATTAAATCATATGTTTATTTAAAATAAATAAACCACTTTCAACAATTTTTTAAAATTAAATATCTCCAAACCGTTAAATCGTTACGCAAATTTACTTAAACATCCGCGAAGATAATTAAAGTATCTTCTATGACGGGCACTTTTATATATTTCGACGATTTTTGTTTTCTAATTTGCGCGATAAAAAAAAAAAATCACAAAAAACACTTGATTCGAAAAAATCACATGTGATTCATTACTTGAAAAATCACAAACTTAAATTTGTAATTCACAATGCGATTTAATGAATTTATTAATCACACATGATTTAAAACTTTAAAAATCATAAGTGAATTTGTGAAATCACATGCGATTTATGAAATAGCACGTGATTTTTAAAAACAACAAATCACCAGTGATTTTACAAATCACGTGTAATTTTTCTTCGCGAAAAATTTTTAAACAAATGAACTCACAAATCGTCAAAAGAATAATATAATCGGATTTTTTTAGTTACGTCTGAAAATCACATAATATTTGTACAAAATCACATGTGATTTATGAAAACAACATGGAATTCAGCTAACGAACACATGTTATATTACATTCGTGACTAGTAAAATTTTTTTGAAAAAATTTCTTCGAAAGAAAAAAAAAGCCCCTCTATAGAAATATGATTTAATTCTCAGTCGCGAATCTTATTGTTTTGTCGTTTGACGATTTACCGAGCATTCAAGAATTTAATTTTTAAACAAGAGAGTGGCAAAAGTGAGTTTTACTATTATTTAAATGGTACAAAAGTGAATCTTTGTATAACGAGTTCATATATCTTCTTTGATATGAACACTTGATCTTATATAATATGCTCATACTACAAAATAATATACATACTACAAATTAATATTAATGACGTCAACATGATCTCTACACTCCAAAGTATTTGCCTTTGCGATACTTTGGTTATTAGCTACTTACACACTATTTGCGCGACTTTGACTTCTAGGACCAAATACAATTACTCTCCTTTCGTCTTCCCTACTAATCCGGGAGTCAAACCAATCAACACCAACAAACAAATGAAATGCTGGCAGTTGCGTTAATGTTGCGAATCACTTGATTTATTTTAATTATAATCAAGTTATAAAGCGACCGTCATTTCTAGTCTAAAATCATTGTTATATGTTATCAACTGCCAAATCAATCCGTCACACAGTCATAGACTCACAACTCTGTAAAATGTATAGAAATCTTCCTCCCACTTGCAATTTATTTCAGAGCAAATTCTCAGCTAAACATGCCCGAAAAGTATGAATGATAGTCTAGCACATTTTTACACTGTAAAGAACAATCAACATCTCACATAATATGCTTTAGTAGCGACTCGTGGACTCTCATTAGAGTTTCTTTCGCCCATGTGGTCACGTAAATTTATTATATAATATACAAGTCGCCCAAGTCGGAAGTCCCCGGATCCCGCCCTGATCCGAAATTTGAAGCAAGCGTTTGACCTAATTTTGTTGCGGCAAGATGTTGGAGCTACCCTTCAACTTTAGGATATTTAGAGAATTTGCTGCATTTATATAAATAGAAGAATTGATACAACAATAGGTCGGATGGATTTGTCCTAGACCTTTTGTTGTGGCTCAGTAATGAGACGGGTATTGGCAAAAACTCGTCTTTAAAAACCCTCAAAATGTCTCCAAAACCTGGTCGTGGCCCGATTGTTCTCGCCTAATTTATGATACTGTGCAAGCTATGTAATTCAAATATAGTTGCATAAAAACCGCTTACCACCCTCAAACGAGTGGTCAAGTCGAGGTGTTGAATCGTGGGTTAAAACGTATTTTAGAAAGGACGGTTGGAGAAAAAAACAAACAGTCTTAACGACCCAAATGTCTGACCACTGCTTGCCTCCTCTGAATGACTTGAAAAAAACAAACAGTCTTAACGACCCAAATGTCTGACCACGTCTGAATGAGTCAGATTAAGACGTTGTTAAGAGGCATTTCTGAAAAAACAAACACCACCTAAGTCTTCGTCTTCGTAGCATTATTTTCCTCTAATACTACGATATTCCGTCCATTGGTGTATTTATAAGTAAACATAGCATGATCCGTAAAATAAATATGGATCCAAGCAACATTTTGTTTATTGTTCTTTGTGTTACGTTGCTCCCTTTTGGTTTTGCATCCATAAACACAACTCGTCTTCCCTCGGAAGAAGGTTTATAAATATAAATATGTTTTGCTAAATATATATATGAGCTCATGATTCAATATTGCATGTTTTTGTGGCATAATTAGTATAATGTTTTGGCAGTGGATGCATTGAGGGTGATTGGAAGGAAGTTGGGTAAAAGAGATTGGAATTTTGATGAGGATCCGTGTGGTTGGCTCAAAACAAGCGATATTGATAATGTCACTTGCAACTGTGATAGCATGATATGCCATGTTGCTAGCATGTAATTTTCTCTTCCTTCATTTTCTTAGTTGAATCACTATTAAAGATATATGCAAAACAAGCTTTTTACTCCGTTTAAGTGGTTCTAAATGTTATTATATGATTATATGGTTAATCTTGAACCTAGATGCAGAATTGCAATTGGATAAAGTTTTAAGCCACAGTTTTATGTGATTTTGTTATCATTGGATAAAGTTGTAACACGGTGTCATAATTGGGGCCAAACCAACGCCGTTTCCGGCGTTATGACACCGGCGTGTGGCTTTGGGGCACGCCGTTGGTGGCGACGTTAACCCAGTCACGCCTCAACGCCACCCTTTTTCTTTTCTTTTTCTTTTTTCTTTTCGTTTCTATTGTGGTTTAGTGTGTGTGTGTGTTTGTGTGTGTTTTTTGGTGTGTGTGTTACAGAGGAGGAAGACGAGACATATGTAGAAGAAAGTGGCCCAAAAAGTGCTTTATAGTTTAACATCTCAGGTGAAACTGTGTTATAAGTTTTTAATTAATTGACTTCATAGCTATCATCTTGTTTTCTTATTTTATGTTGCCCATAGCTCTAATTCTCTATTAACTAATGCATATATTCTACTGAAACAACGTCAAATGATTTTTTTTTGAAAGGCAATATATTAATTAACAACGCGAAAACCGCAACCAATTATAAAATCAAAGTATCCAATATCACTGTGTCTCGAGATTATTTTACAAGAGAAAGGAAAGGAAATGGGCATAACTTAAACTTCTTTCACTTTCTTTTTGTTCTCAAGATTAATTTTTATAACCCACCAAATATTTTTCTCAGCTAGATCTAATTGAGATGAGAAGAATCATATGCTTTAGAATCAATACCTTTAGTTTACATTAATATTGCAAAAATTGGTAACACATGCAAAATGATTATACTTTCTCTGGATGCATGTGTAAGAAAACACATGATCTTATGTCATAGTTATCATAAACAATGTATTTTGACTTTTGAGGTTGTGTCTGTTGACTAAATAAAAATTTAGTGCAGAAGAATGAAAGCTAACAAAATTGTGTACATATGATATTCATGCTAGACGCATTCAGAGTTTATATCTTAATTTATGAATGCTTGTCTGTTACTCAGGTGCAATTTTTTTCGTTTTTCCAACTTACAATATATAGCAATCCCACAAGAGCAAAATTAAAAATTATCCGTTAATAAATGGACGCTTGAATATGTGTATTGAGAGTAACTGTAAAAACATGTATTTATAAGAGTGAATCCAGCCAACCTCCCCTTGATTCACGTTACAAGGTCAATCCGTTACAAGATAAGATACAAGAAATACTTGTTGACCAACACAAACATTGATCAACAAGATAATACTATTACAAATAAGATAACTGAATATAAGAGATGATCGATCTTGAGATAGTGTGGGAGAGAGTGTGTGTAATAAACACACAGAAGAATGATCGATTATTAACCCTAGCTGCAACTCTATCCTTTTATAGGCTCGAGGAAGGATACCAACTTGGCAGCTTTGGACCCTGCAAATACACAAGACTAACAAACAAAGACAGAAACATAAAGATAGAGAAAAAGAGAATTGGGAATTGACACAGTCAGTCCCTGAACTGTCAAGATAAAACTTGACTTTCCAACACCCTCCCTCAAGTTTTATCCACTTGAGGCACTTTAAACATATCCAGAATACCAATTTTTTTGGTTTCATAAACTCATCATGTTGTTTGGAGCCAAGTGCTTTAGTCAGCACATCAGCTATTTGCTGAGAAGTATGAATCTTCTCAGTAACAATCACACCACTGGCAACTTTCTCTCTTACAAGATGCACATCAATCTCAAAGTGTTTACTCTTTTCATGAAACACAGGATTAGCACCAATCTGCAAAGCAGAGCTGTTATCACAATACAACACCACTGGCAACAGGTTTTTAACACCCATGTCACCCAATAGGTTTGACAACCAAATCACTTCACAAGTAGCAGAAGCCATGCTTCTATATTCTGCTTCAGCGGAAGACCTGGACAAAGTAGATTGTTTTTTACTTTTCCAGGTAATCAAGGAACTGCCTAGAAACACACAATAACCAGACACAGACTTTCTAGTGGTGGACATCTAGCCAGTCAGTGTCTGCATAGCCTTTCCTTAAGGTTACAACCTTAATATTTTGTATTCCATGCCTGCGGCGTTCTTAAGATATCTATGGACTCTAACAGGCAGCTTTTCTAAATGAAAAGACAGGGGCGTGCATGAATTGACTAGGTGTTGAAAGGGGTAGCATAAGGTATGTCAGTCTTTGTATTGGTAAGGTAAATCAATTTCCCTACAAAGTTTCTGGTAAATTCCCTATATCACTGATCATTATCATTCCTCAGATCTCACTTGGTTCAAGTGGTGTTTTCAGCCTGAGGGGGTTTCAACAGGCTCTGCCAGCTAATCAGACCCTATCTCATGAAGCACTTCAAGACAAATAATCCTTTGGACTTAAAACACACACCTCATCATTCTTCAATGATTCATTGCCATGAAAATATTTCAAATTTACTAAGTCTTAATTGGAATTTAGACTTTAGCTTCTCTTTAAACTTACAAATTTCAGAATTGTCATAAAAACCAAGTAATGTACAATATCATCAACATAGACAAGTACATCAGAAACCATATCACCAGAGGTTTTGGTGAACATAAAGAATGTCATACTTTGACTGCACAAAGCCATTTTCAACTAAGGTCATGGTCAGCTTGGCATTCCATTGCCTGGGAGCCTGTTTAAGACCATATAGAGACTTATTAAGTCTGCAAACTTTTCCATTTTGATTATCAAAACCAGGGGGAGAGTCATATATACTTCCTCAGTTAGATCACCATATAAGAAGGCTTTATTTCACATCAAGTTGAATACACTCCCAACCATTGCAGATACGCAACATATTAAAGCATATCTAACAGTAGACTTTTTAAACAACAGACTAACGATCTCAGAATAGTCACAAACCTCCCCATGACTATAGCCTTGGCAACACTCTCTATATTATACCTTTCAATTTCCCTTTGGATTTGAACTTTGATTTTCCATAAGCCCATTTGGTTTGAACCAACAGTTTTCTTCCCATTTGGAGCAAGATCACAACAGTCCAAGTGTTTATTTCTAAGTACATGCCTCAATTTCATTGTTCATGGATTTCAATCCATTTTGGATTTTGGATGGCCTCTCATAGTAGTTGGTCAGTGGTCTTATTAAGAGTAGTAGAGAAACAGAAGTTAGATCTACTCAAATTAGCATAAGTAACATATTTCTCAAGACCATAAAGCTTGCTGCTACCAACAACAAAGTCATTGAACCTAGCAGGTTGCTTAGAGGTTCTAGAAGACCTTCTAAGATCAGGCTGCACTTGACTAATATCTCAGGTCTCCCCTAAATTGTGTACATTAGACGAGACGGACATTGCCCTCAGAATAGGAGTTATCACCCATGGAGGCTGCGTCGCCTTCATCCTGACCATCAGAATGGTCAGGATGGGATCCACCACCCTCATTGGGTGCACTGTTGTTTAAACCTCTCCCTTCATCATTGGGACTTGGAGTTTGGTTGTCATTAAAGAAGTTTAAAGTATCGACTTTGTTATTCGAAGAGTCAAAAACAATGTTTTGAAAAGACTTGTTCATTTTGTAAGGGTAAATGGTTTCATAAAATTTTAGGTCTCTAGAGTAGAAAACCACTTTAGAATCTAAACCATACACTTTGTAAGCCTTTTTTGTACTAGAAAACCCATCTAACACATTTTTCAGATCTGGAAGAAAACTTGTCAGAATTATTTAAAACTGTAGAATAGCAAAGACAGCCAAAACTCCTAAGGTGGGAAAGGTTAGGTTTGACACGATACACAAGCTCAAAAGGGGATTTGCCATTAAGAACAGAAGAAGGCAGCCTGTTAACAAGATAGGCAGCAGTTAAAATACATTCAGGCCACATAGACAAGGGAATACCACTTTGAAACAATAAACTTCTGGCAACGTTTAAAAGATGTCTGTGCTTTCTCTCAGCAATCCCATTTTGCTGAGGAGTAGATGCCACAAGATTTTTGATGCACTATACCAAGGTGTTAACAAGTAAGGCCATTTTGTTTATTTTTTATTAACAAATTCAGTTCCCATTGTCAGATCTAACAGTTGTTAATACTGCAAATTATTCTTTTTTTTTTTTTTTTTTTTTTTCTTTTTTTTTTTTCTTTTTTTTTTATTTTTTAAAACTGATTTTTGAATTAGATTTTAAAACTAGTGAATACAGATCAAACACTCATTTGGTTGTCAGAAGATAAATCCCAATAACACCCTGGTTATAGTCTCAAACAATGGTAAGAAAGTACCGAAAACCATCTTTACTAACAACTTTATAAGGACCCCAAAGGTCAAGGTGAACTAAGTCACCAATGTTGGTGGTCTTATGTTCACTAAGAGGAAATGGTTCCCTAGTCTGTTTAGCCTTGTGACAGATGTCACAAGGAGACTTAGAAGAATTCTTAGTGAACCTAAGATTGCCTTGAAGAACATCAAGGGCTTGGTCAGATGGGTGACCAAGCCTTGAGTGCCACAAAGATTTGGAAACATAACAAACAGCAGACATATTACCTATATTAGAACACATAGAAGACTTGGGAGAGTCATAATCAAACAAATATAGGCCACCATTCTCACTACCAGTCCCCACAATTTGATTGTGACCAAATTTCCTGAATAAACATGTGTTTCTTAAACCAACTAAACAATTTACTATCATTAAGCAATTTGTTAACAGATAGTAAGCTAACACAATATTCTGGGACAACCAACACATCATAGAGGGTAACATGACTATTAAGCTTTAAATTCCCAACAAACTTGACCTTAGCTAGGGTACCATTAGGGTGTCCAACAGTTAAGCTAAGGTCAGAAACATCCACAATCCCAAACATATTTATAGTGGAAATGGTCATGTGTTGGTTAGCACCAGAATCAATAATCCACCTCAAGGAAGCTTTACAAAGAATGGTATTGGTATTAAAGAAAGTCTTAAAATTAAGATTGAACAACACATTACTATTCATGTAAGTACACCTACCAGCCAAATTAGCTTGTATATTTCCAGTGTTGCTTCCAGAGGGCACATCATTGATGAGATTCATCAATTTCATCATCTGTTCATTAGTGAAAGATAATGGAGCACCATTCTCAAGAGGGGAAGCATTATTAGCACTATAAGGTCTGAAATTGTTAGGCCTAGGTGCAGGGTTTCTGTTATACCCAGGAGGGTATCCAATCAAATCAAAACATCTATCAACAGTGTGACCAGTTTTTTCACAGTTAGTGCACTTCAAATTAGGGTTAGGACCCCTGTAATTAGGATTGTTGTGACTATGCTCTATTGTTGTTGTTATTCTTATTACCATTAATTTGCACATGATTGACTTTGACTCATAAAAAAGATGGCTCCCAAGTTGCTTAATGGTTGGCTAAGAAAGATGCATAAACAACGATAGTATTACTATTTTCGTTTTGATGAATGTCTCTACACGAGACTTCCAGTTCTATCAAATTTTCATTTGCGGTAGCGATTTCAGTGAGATAAAGTATTGCTATGCTATATATAATTTTAACCAAATTTTCTACAGTTGACCCAATTTCAAAGTCTAGTGAGATTGCTTGTATGTATTAGTTTAACATCTCACTTGAAACTGTGCTATAAATTTATAATTCATTGACTCCGTAGCTATCATCTTATTTTCTTATTTTATGTTGCTCATGAGTCTTATCTATAATCTATAATCTATTGCTATAAAGGGCATCATAAGGTAAAGAAAGAATAAAGTAGAAATGAAGAAGAAGAAGATACTTTTTGACTTTTCATTATTTTTGTCGTTTTATGATTTCATTACTTTATTGTGAGTAATAAACTAAATACCCCCTCTACTATAAAAGATGTATTGCTTACATGATTATATGTTTTGCCAAAAAAAGATTTGATACTCGAGAAATATGTTAACTTTCACTTGTGTTTTCTTAAAAAAGTATGAATGAGAAACAAAACAAGTATTTTAATTTCTTAATAAGAAAAGAAGTTGTTTTACTTTAGTTATTGGACACAATTGCGCATCGTTATATTAAACCGATTATAGAACAAATATTTAACTTACATGGATAGGATAAATTTAAACTAACTCTAATTAACTTTTCAATTATCCCGATACAAAAAAAAACTAGGCTTCTTGAAAAAAGTTTGTAAAACATAGGTCAGTTGTTTATTTACATTATTTCAAAGGGGCATTTTGTTCTCGTCTCGCCCAAGACATCAGAAAGCTCAGGACCGGCCATGTTAAATAATACGTCCAAACTCCGTGTAAAAAAATGTGTGTGTATCTACAATGTATGTGTGTTAGTTTTTCTTCTAAAAAAAATACTCAATTCATAAAACTTAAACTATTTCATATGGAGAAATCGTATATCGTTTGTTGTGTTATATTATTTTTTCGTTTAAATTGGACCCGACCCGAATCATCTATTGGTTGCAACCGTTGACTAAAAGAACCACTTTATATTTTGCGTTGTGCCCGCCAGTAGCCGCTGGATTGGTTTTTGACTATTGTTTATTTTTCGGATCGGATTGTGGTTTTTTTTTTCTCATTTTGACTATTGCTAAATGCTAGTAGTATGATACACTTTTTGCTCACAATTCATGGATTTGAGCCTACCCAAACATAATTCATGTAAAGCCTTAGTAAATTGTCAGACGGGTATTTTAAATTTAGTGTATTTTTGTTTCTTTTAAAATAAAATATTATAATTACAACTCTTCTTATAATGTAATATATCCTTCAACGTTCAAACCTCAAATCAACTAAAGGTTTTTTTTGGAAAAAAGTTATCCTGCTGTTTTGCGCGGGTAACAATCTAGTTCTATTAACTAATGCATATATTCTACTGAAACAGAGTAAAGTGATTGATAAAAATAATCCACCAAATATTTTTTCTAGCTAAATCCAATTAAGAAGAGAAGAATCATATGCTTTAGAATCAATACCTTTTAATTAATTAATCTTGCAAAATTGGATAGCATATCGTATATGATGTATTGCTCATGGATACCATAATGTAAGAACACATGATCTTTTGTCATAGTTAGCTTAAATATGTGTAGTCAGAGTAACTTATTATTATCTTGAATGGTTTTCTGGCTCGTATGAAATGCAGAAGTCTTAAAAGACAAGGCCTACATGGCACTCTGCCACCTGAGTTCGCTGATCTTCCTTACCTCCAAAATATGTAAACCCTTTTGTTTTTTACTTTTTGTTTTAATTATATGACTTAATAATGTATTCTAATTTGTGTATATTATGTCTACAGAGACTTGACTCTCAACTTTCTCAACGGTACCATCCCTCCAGAATGGGGTTCCATGCAGCAACTTGTGAACATGTACGTCTTTATCGATATATGAATGTATTATATCTGACACACAATACGTTTGTGTTTACGATAAACGTGTTACATGGGTCTCCCTTTTTTTAAGTTGGCGTAAGTTTGAATTTCTGCAGTTCTCTTCTTGGCAACCGTGTAACTGGATCAATCCCAAAGGAACTCGGAAACATCAGCACATTGAAATCTTTGTAAATCCTCAATCATGTTTTTATATAATTTATATTTTGATAATGTTAGCTTCTCTTACTTCCTTTGCTGCGACTGATTTTGATTATTTGATATATAGAACTGTAGATGACAATATGATGTCTGGTAAAATTCCTGAGGAACTTGGGAGTCTTGCGAGTATCGAGAGATTGTAAGACATCATTAAATTTATTGTTGATTGATGGTTTTTCTATCTCGTTTTCCTAGGGACTTAGTACACTTTTTTTTTTCTTCTTCTGTTTTTATAGATTTCTGAACGGCAACAACTTTACGGGGGAGCTTCCTGCATCCTTTGCAAATCTGAACGCGTTGAAGGACTTGTGAGTTATGATACATATATTTTTTTGGGGTAACCATGGTTTCCGCCACACAGACTCAAACCAGTTATGATACATATATTGGTTGGATATGATTATTCGTTTTACGGTTATATGCCTAAGATGTCAAATTATTTGTTTTTGTTTGTCTGGTTTTGGTCATTATACCTTTTTTCAGTACTAAATTCACAAGATTATCAGTTACAAAATGAGCCAAATGGGACAAAAACCATCATTTTAATACTCATTTATACATATTAATGACTAAATGGGACAAAGCTAAAGCTGTGATTTTATGCAAATTATGTTCTTTATATGGCCGGATATGACCGACTATAAAATTTCTATTTCGTTTGCAGTCGGATTGGTGGTAGCAGTCTTTCTGGGAAGATCCCTGAATTCATTGGGAACTGGAATAATCTCAGTAGCTTGTGAGACATTTTTCTACTGTTTAATTTTCCATTTATCATATATATATACTATATATATAGCAACTAGAGTTAAATAAAGTTTATGAATAACAGAAGGATTCAGGCTAGTGGATTGGAGGGACCAATACCTTCTAACATTACTCATTTGGGAACTTTGACAGACTTGTAAGTAATTCTTCATATGCCTACAGTTTTGATCAAGTATTTACGCTGACTAAATAAAGAAATGCAGGCGAATCAGCGACTTAAATGGACCAGACACGCTTTGTCCACCCTTTATTAATACAACATCTTTCAAGCATTTGTAAGTTGATTTGCTACTTTTGGTTGTGTGTCACCAGTTTCTTCTGTTAATACAACTTAAACATAAACTTTCCAGAATATTGAGGAGTTGCAACCTAATTGGAAATTTACCAGAACCTCTTAATTCATCTAGCTTGAAAGTCTTGTAAGTAATGTGTACATTCACTTTAACTATTATTATAAAGAAATTTTGTTGTTATCAATCTTTACACGATGCTTGATTTCTTTACCTTTTGAAACGGTAAACTTTTTATCAATTTATTTTTTGTTACAGAGACTTGAGCTTTAACAAGCTAAATGGATCCATTCCTGACAGTTACTCAAATATTCGGGAAACAGACTACATGTAAGTATGAAGTATCTTATCCTGATTATTGCTATCTCAATTCCCACATACTTCTCACATTGCTATTAAGTCTTGGAAATTTAACGTGCAATGGTGACTATATACAAAATTTTTTATTTTATTTCTTAGCTATCTTACGGGAAACATGCTATCTGGAAGTGTGCCTGATTGGATGCTTAACGTGGGGCAAAGGATGTATGTTTATTTAATATGAAACTTGTAGAAGTAAAATAAATTAGGCAGTTCATAACTTCACATTTAGTTCACTTGTACGGTTGTATAATATAATGATTGATGTTGTGAACTTTCTTGCAGTGATCTGTCATACAACAGATTTAATGAAAGCTCACAGGATAGTTGTCAAATTCGTAAAACGTAAGATAACTTCTATCTTTCTTATCAAATCCAAAGTCGAAATGTTTTTTGTACCATCGCTTAATTTTGGTTTATGTTGTTTCTTGTAGAAATTTGTTTGCTTCTTTTTCAACAGATAACATTTCGTAAGTTTCTGTAATGAATTAGTGTTTCCAGTTAAGATTTGAACATGTTCGGTTCCAGTGTGACGTACTCTTTCTATTTTTGTGATATTCTACTGTATCAGTAAAAATGCGGTATCATGCTTGGGGAATTTACAATGTCCTAGAAGTAAGCGAACATTACTTACTATTTCCCATATGTTGTTGAATTTATGACATATTCTGATTCTGTTAATTCATTATGGGGTGATTGCTCTAAAAAAGGTTACTAACTTTCTAGAAGTATCTATTATGGCTTAAATAATACATTATTTATTTGGGCAAATGACATGAAAATGTAAATAACTTGTAATCTTTTACTTCGTTGTGTAGTCATGTTTATTTTTCCTTATTGTCCATTATACTTTTGAATTCCGTCTATTGTATGTATCGTATGGCCATTTTGCCCCTACTTGTTAATAGGAGTGTTGATAAATGAGAAGGGTAAAATTGTCACAAAATACATACAAAAGACGGAATTTAAAATTATAATGTATACAATAAGAAAAAATAAAGATGACTACACAACAAAGCAAAATGTGGCAAGTTAGTTACATTTTCGTGTCATTTGCCCTATTTATTTTTCCTACAATAAAGATACATACTTTCAATCTTTTTTAGTTTTGGGTTAGTTGGAAACTTGACGCCCGTAAGTACTAAGAATTTTGGTGGAAAATTTGAAAGTCCCTTGCTTTAAATTACTTTGTTAATGTTTGTACATAAATACGCAGTGCTGCATTACTCAGATTGTTTTTTGACCTAAGTTGGTTACCTTTGTATTTTAACATAAGGTTCATGCCAACAATTTTTTTTTTTTTTTTTAGGACGGCAATTTTTTGAACACTTATAGCAGATATCTTAACGCTATCACATAAATCAATAAATGTCTCCAATGACATTTGAACCTACAACCTTTTGGTTAATGGGTACACTCACATACCACTAGGCCAAAGGCCTTTGAATCTAATTTTTTTGTGATAACTTGATAGGGGTTCGATCTCAAAAAGTTTGTCCGACACCAGCCATTGTTAAAGCTTTTGTAGTTTTTTTTTCGTGTACTGTATTTTACTATGTTGTGTACCTAAGATTTTTTCTAATTAAATACACCAAAGTTTCAAAACTTAGTATTATTGTGTACCTGTTACGTAACAAAGAAGAAAAATGAAAAGTTCAGTCATTTAACGAGAAGAAAATATATAACTATACACAGCAAATCAATAATTGTAAAAGTCCTTCCCATTAATAAATGATGAAAGATCAAGAAGTTCAATATAGAATAGCGCATATAACTTAAAGTTGTATAATTGTATCAGATTATGCCTCCTTGTATATCAACTGTGGCGGAGGAGGACGAGTATCATTTGAAGATAACTTATACGAAGATGACGCGGACACAGGTGGGCCAGCACATTTCCGGATAATTGACGATCGATGGGGATTTAGCAATACTGGTCACTTCTTGGATGACAATAATAGAGACAGTTATATTGAGAGAAGTGCTCCTGGGGACCTGGTGAACAGCCCTGAATTGTACAAGAGTGCACGAATCTCAGCTTTATCTTTGACATATTATGGTTTGTGTATGCATAATGGAAGCTACAACGTAAGCCTTCACTTTGCCGAGATCATGTATACTGATGATACGAATTATAACAGCCTTGGGAGACGTGTGTTCGATATCTACATTCAAGTGAGTTCTTTTGCTGATAATTACTATATAAAAGGGATAAACTGCTGTTTTCATATTGGATATACCTACTATAGCAACAATTAATAGAAGGTGGTAAGATGGGTGGATATGTGTGTTCAACGGTCCAGGTGAGGTTGATCCCCTGCAACTTTTTGTCAAATTTATTATAACTAGTGTAAATTACTATCGCATTTATTAAAACTACAAAAACAATATATTGAGTGATAGTATAAGTCATTTAAAAAAAAAGATTTAGAAAGGTGCGTGAATACCTTGGGTGATTGTTAACCCGTGTAATATAATCAGATTGACCCATTTCTCTTTTAGATAACTTTTTCAGTTTGACCTTGAGATAAAAACTATATATAGATCTCTTAATAATTAAATTATGCGCATTTGTAAAATGATCATTTTCAGCCGGCTTTGGTTGTTTGGGTATGAATATTTGTTACTGTGGCAGGGTATGCGGGTGGAAAAGGATTTTGACATTGGTGCTAAAGCAGGTGGGACTGGGAAAGTGATTGTGAAAACTTATACAGTAAATGTTCTGACTACTTTGGAAATCCGACTCTATTGGGCTGGAAAAGGAACAGTCAATATCCCAAAAAGAGGAGTATACGGTCCTCTCATTTCCGCTATTTCGGTCAATCCAAGTAAGCTATTAGTCTTGTATATATCATGAATGAATTTGCTAACTCAACACTATACTCCTCATTGAACGGTAATGGAAGATTGCCAAAATAACTAACCTCTTGTTAATTAGAGTTCAAATTAGTTTATAATGTGGAAAACATGAACAAAATTGCAAAAAAGCAAGCTCCCTAGGTATACCATGTAGATATTCTATATTGTTATCAGAAAGCTAGTTTGGTTTTATTATTTTATTATCTTTTATTTTTTCTCATAACAATAACCTTTTAATGTTTCAGTGTCCTCCATAACAGTGTATTCTGTTTTTATCTTTGTTACTATTATATATTCAGATTTCTGGGTTCCACCAAACGATGGATCTTTGCGGGGAAATGGAAACAGTGTGTCGGCAGGGACTGTGGCTGGAATTTTGGTTGGAGCAGTTTGTGTCATCGTCTTAATTCTAGGTGTATTATGGTGGCAGGGTTGTTTACGACACAAGGATACTAACGAGCTAGGTATTTAAATGCCATGCATGTACCCTGGAGGTGGTAAAGTGGGTGGGTTAGAGGGTGGCCAATGAGTCTAAACATGTTTGGGTCGCCATGGGTCATTTTCTAGTATGGGTTGAAATGACCCACAAACACTTTTGGTCCCTTTTTAACAACTCTTTCAATAGTTTTTTATGAGTACAAAAACATTAGTACATTCATAATGTTCAGATCGTATAAAGTTTGTATCTGGTACAAAAATTTTGAATATGAGTCCGTTCCCCTTGTAGCTAATGCTATTCTATAGACCGGTTTGAGATAAAATACAGCCCAAATCTATCCATGCATAAGTAAATGGGTAAAAAATTCCTGCTTCAGCCTGTTTGAGATAAAACTCGTATGACCTCTTAAAACTTATTTATGTCAGTCTTTTTTAGATTGTTCCTAATTGATAGTAATCACATTTGTTGTTCAACAGAGCTGAATGGCGTAATTGGTTCATTTACATTGAGGCAAATCAAAACTGCAACAAACAATTTCGATGATGCTAATAAGATTGGAGAAGGTGGTTTCGGCTCTGTTTACAAGGTAATCTATTACCTTCTCAGTTACTCCGTATAATATATTAAACATGTTTATCTACAAAGTCTAAGATTAATATAGACATCCTGTGATTTAATGAAGGGGGTATTTCCAGATGGTACCATAATAGCTGTGAAACAACTTTCCGCTAAGTCAAGCCAAGGAAATAGGGAGTTCTTGAATGAACTTGGCGTAATTTCTGCATTGCAACACCCGAATCTTGTGAAGCTGCATGGATGTTGTATAGAAGGAAATCAGTTGTTGCTTGCTTATGAGTACATGGAAAATAACAGTCTTTCTCGTGCTTTATTTGGTATTCTTCCATTGATTTTTATCGGTGTTCATAGAAATTGTTAAACTAAGGTAGTGGTGGAGAAATGGGTGGGGCTGTCACTTTGGGTAACGGGTTTCTTTTCTGCCTATGTATTTTAATCTTTTACTTCTGTGAAAATTTTTATGATAAAAAGTGTCTTATTACTTATTGTTAAATGATTTAGGAGAATGTATGCACTAAAAATACACTTTAGGTCACTTTTAACACGTTTGACTTATTTACCTTTGATCTCGATTTTGCGAATTTACCCATCAGAGGGATAGAACCATACCAAATTAAACCCATCCATAAGTAAAATGGGTTGAAATTTCCACCTCTAGTCTGGCACCTAATGACCTAAGGGAATAAGTGATTTCTTAGTGTAAATATGGATGCGTGTTGTATACATCTACCTACAATTTTACTAAATAATTTTTTATCTTATGGATTGAAGGGCAGTTGGTACTTGATTGGCCAACAAGATACAGGATTTGCATTGATATAGCGAGAGGGTTGGCTTTTCTACATGAAGAATCAAGATTAAAGATTGTGCACAGAGACATCAAAGCCACCAATATCCTTCTTGATAAGGATTTAAAAGCCAAAATTTCTGATTTTGGTTTGGCTAAGTTTGATGAAGAGGGCGCCACACATATAAGCACGCGTATTGCCGGAACTTAGTGAGTCATTTATCGCTCTCTATAACTTAATTATTACTGCGTAAACTTGTTCAGGATTTAGCGTTCTCTACAATAACTGGGATGAAATTGCATCAAGCGCACTTATGCTTTCTCTTTCCTTTACAAATATCAGTGGATATATGGCTCCAGAATACGCATTGCGTGGTTACCTAACGGATAAGGCGGATGTATATAGCTATGGAATTGTTCTCTTAGAGGTCGTGAGCGGAATGGCTAACGTGGCTAACAGGGCAAATGAGAATCATTTTGTTCTACTTGATCGGGTAACTGCCAAAAATCTTTCTAAGCTTTGTAATCCATTCATTGGTAATACATTTTATTTCTGAAGATGTCAAAATCGATCCGTCAAAGTAGGTTTTGGGTAAAACGGGGTTTAAACATCTGATACGCGATATTAAAGTATTAAGGCGTTAAATATGATTACAAAAATATAGAATTACAGAATAATACATACCATTAAGGTTTTAATATAGTGAATTTACTAGTTATAATACCCCGTGCACGCACGGGGTTTTAACATAAAATTTTGATTACTTATTAATAATTTGTTTGTGAGGTTTGATTTAAATTGCATAGGATTATATCGTACATAGTTATTATCACATCCTTGTCCTTCGTAGTTTTGATAATATTTTTTTTTAATTCCATTGGACCTTAATCTTTGTAAAATTACTCCCATCTTTTCTAAGTTTTTTTCTTTATGTTTTTGACACTTATACTTTTATGTTTAATTCTCTTTTTTTCACTATATAAAACGTAGGGTGATTTTTTTTGCCAATTTTGGAAATATTTTGACTTTTCTAATTAAAAATAATTTAAAAAACCTTAAAAAGAAATTCTAATTAAAAAAAATATTACTAAATTTAGTATGATTTGATTTTTTTGAAATACGAATATCATACCTGACGTTTTCCTTTCATATGTAAAAGATATATGCATTAAAACTACGCATTTAGCTAGTTTGAGCCCGTTTAGCCTTAAGCTACATTAGAATTTGTGTTACCTCTTCATAATAAAACATAACCAAAAAACTAAGAATTGCCATATATACTTATTTTAGGCTGTTGCTTTGAATAACACGGGCAATATAGTGGAGCTAGTCGACTCGCGGCTAGGTTCAGAATATGACATGCAAGAGATGATGGTTGTTATAAATCTGGCTCTACTATGCACTACAACGTCTCCAACCGATAGGCCCACAATGTCGTCTGTGGTTGGCATGCTTGAAGGAAGAATAGTTCCTCAATCATTTGTTAGTGAACAAAGTATGTCAATGACTAAAATGGATCGTGAGAAAATGATGAAGCAACTTGAGAGTACAACTGAGAGCCGAATCAAGGAAATGTCAATCCCTTATACTGATTCATTCATGTCTGCTGTTGACATTTCAGTGAGTATTTGCAAAAAATAGACAATGATGCAAACAAATTGTTATCTTAAAGCAGTTGGTGCTTAACTATATTTTACATCTATGGTCATTTCTAAATGATTGTTGAAATGATATTACATTCGTGGAAGGAAAGTCAATCGATTCATGTTACTGTATTACCATTACCCAATTTCAGCATACATATATAGCCACACATCTAGCAAATTTTTTTTTTAAAGGCAATATATTTCCGACTAAAACAAAACAATTACAAACAAAGGCGCCCACTATATTACAACAAAATATGACCTATTGCAGCCGAATATGACCCAATTAAACCCAATATTACCCATTTTAACAAAATGTGATTTTTTTAACCCAAAATGAAACCACAAGCTTCATATTAAGATGCCATACCTGATGATGAGCGTATGAGCTGCCGTTACTTGTCTTGTTCGTGTTAGCTGTAGGATTAGTATGCCAGCTGTATGATTTATCAATCATTATCATAATTATCAATCATTATTTAATGTATTAGCTGTCTGTAACTTGGGCTCAAACCTATATCACTCATCCCAATAAGAAATAGACAAGACAGTTTCATCTTTTTACCGTTCGGTGTACCTGTCAAGGTCAAATCGAGAATAATAAGGAATGCATACTAGTCATCTACATAATAAATATTGCATAACTCACAATCAGAATTAGGGGTGTTAAAAAAAACCGAGAAACTGACAAAAAAACCTAGAAACTGACAAACGAAGCCGAACCACTTGATCCGAAACCGAAAAAACCCGAAACCTAAGAAACTGAAACCGAAAAAAACCGAAACAGGAAAAACCCGCTTATCAGTTTTTATTTTTAGATATCCGCGGTTAACCGATCCAAACCGTGTATAATATACATTAAGGTTGCGTTTGGTTTATAAGTGGGGTTGGACTCGGATTTGGATTAGGTATTGGATTTGGATTTAATATAAGTTTAGGAGAGAGAAATTATATATATTTTTAATAAATTTTAATATTTAAATATTATTTAAAAATAAAAAAATGTATATGTGTGTGAGAGAGATAGAGTGAGATATATTAATTAGTGTGTGAGAGAGAAGAGTTTTAACAAAAACCCACCAAGGTGCTCTCTTTTTGCCCTTTCTACTATTTAGTAGCCAAACTCACAAACCAAACTACAAATTTTGGCATTGATCCTAAACATATGCTCAAAAGGTGGCTAACAAACACCACCTAAGTTTTTTAACTAAATATTCAATTAAGTATAGAATATTGGGTCATATAATTGCACTACTTTTATTATATAACGAACTTTTTTGTTCCAAATGTAAACATTCGTTAAGCTTTTATGTGTGAAAATTATTTAATGTGGTCGTAACTTATAATTGTTGAATAAATACTTTTTGTTAATTTGTAATGTGTACTTATATAATTATTGAGTTTGAATAATTTAAATATAATTTTAGTTTGTTTAATGTTATTTAATTATAGTAAACTGACAATTTTTTGGTTCTAAAACATTTTATCGTTCATAGCTAAACTCGATCATACGTCTATAATGGTTAATCGTGACCCGAACCGCGGGTAACCGCTCATTTCGGGTACCCGCATGTCCAGTTACCCTCCTAGTACGGTTTGGTTACGGGTGATAATATTGATACCCGCCCTGCGATTGATAGTATAAAATCCTTCACAAACTAACCGAACATACGGCCTCTGCGAACTCCCCTTTAATTTAGAATACCATGTATAATAATACTATAGTTAGGGTTGAAAGCTATTTATACCAACTTTACTTTCTCATTTGTGCCGAAATGACCAACGTACTTTTTTCGTCCTGACTACACCCACGAACTTTCAAATTTTGTTTAGATATCACTAATATGACCCTAAAATGAGTATATTACCCTTGTCTCTTCTTGAGTGAATGTAGGGAAGACAAGGGTAATATAGTCATTTTTAGGGTCATATTGGTGATATCTGAACAAAATTTGAAATTTGTCTGGGTCTGTAGTAAGGACGAAAAAAGTTCGCAGTTATTTCGGACAAATGAGAAAGGTAGGTTTGGTCAATAATGACTTGTCACCTTATAGCTTTTCACATATATCTCAACATCCTCGTTTGAATTATCATCTGTAATTTAAACTCATATTCATTATCACAATTTGGTTTGTTGGAGACATTGTCAACATTCTCATCACTAATTTCTTCTATATATCTATTCGCCGGACAAGACAAATGGTTCATTGTCATCATTTGTGCTGTGTTAAGTTTTGCAGAATACCTTTCATTCTCATGAACACAGATTCTTCTCCTCATGAAATATCATGAGTCCACTACACTAACAGACTTGTTCTACTTCGGAATCTCTCTTGGCTTAGTATTTTTAGAACAACAGCCCAATTTTTCAATTAATGTCATTGAAAAATATCAGTAACATAATAAACTTGTTGACTTGTGATGCTTAGGAATATGGTGTCCGTAATATATAGGAGAAATTGGCCCAAGCCCGGTTTGTAGGCTTAAGGTCCGTTAGGTTTCATTATAACCTCCTATATATTATGGTCAATAATAAAACATAACCCACGGGGTTTATTCATTGTCTAACATGGTATCGAAGCGAGTCTGATCCTCAGACCTGGGTGGCTATGTTGAGCCGCTATCCTTAAACACCCTAATCCACCCCGTCAACCTATCAGCCACCCTTCCCGTTCTAAAAACCTATCTTAAAAATAAGTCAAAAAAAACTATGTCTGTAAACAATACCGATCTCCATCTCCAAGTCGATCTTTGGTTCCATTGTCTACTGTGCTACATCTGTTTGTTCCCAGTACACATTAAAACTCTAATACCTTAAGTATTATGTTCAGGCTTATATAGCAGGTTTAAATTTATTATGCTCGCACAAGAAGAGGCAAGACGGCTTGGTCGTAACTTTGTGGGTTATTAGGTCTTGTTGGCAAGGGCACTGGAATTGCAACCAAGGTGTTAAAGTCGATGGGAATTAATTTGAAAGATGCACGTGTGGAGGTTGAGGAATTGGCTTTTAAAGTGAGACTTTGTTATGTAGGTCGGGTGTGCTTTTCATAATCAACTATTTTATGCAGTTTGTTATGTTATGTATGTGTTGTTTATGGAGAGCGGTAGGTAAAAGATGGTTTAACGTTGGGGAAAAAAACAAAGTAGATGTGAGAACGGTGGTAAGGAAATGTTGAAGCTGCTAGGAATGAAGGTTGTTTACTTTAATTGCTTTTTTTCTTTTTTTTCTTTAAGAGAATACTTTGATTTATTCTCCGGTGGGATGTAACAACTGGCAATTTTCGGAATTGTAAATGACTATTTTACCTTTTAACTTTTCGCGTCCGACTTGACTTTTTTATTTTTAATCTTTAATTGTCACATAAAAACGATTACCGCGTAACCGGTAATTTTTCGAAACATATTTAAATAATAAATCACATTTATTATTACATATCTCTCATGTGCAAAGTTATTTTTAACTTATTCGACTTGAAAACGAAAAATATATATGTTATTTCTAAGTTGACTTATCAAAAACGACCCGCTAAATCACGTTTTCACAACTCGGACTCTAAAGCAATTTGATGTAAAACGACATTCCGGACAACTTTTTAGTTTTACATGAGACCCGAAAACAAGCAGAAATGACCTTAATCTGTGAGGTTTTGAAAAAAACACAAAAACTACTACACACAACGCGTCGCCCCGACGCGAAAATATTTAAATTATATTTTAATTTTACTTTTTATTCAATAAAAATATTTACAATAATTACTATCATTTTATTCTATATGCATTTTTGAAAATGGAAATATTCGAGTTAAATTATTATTCTCGGACAAGAAACAATCGGGATACCAAATAAATAACCAATAAATATTTTTAATAAATGTTATAAAAAATATTTTGAAATACTATCAAGTAAATATCCATTTTTATAGGAAAAAATAATTTGGAACGCCAATGGCGCAAAGTTTATTATTTTAAATAATCCGTTAAGTGGCCTAAACGAGTCTCGAACCATTAATTAACAAAAGTTACCCTTTTGGTCCCTGTGAAAATATTTACACATTAACCCTTATCTATTATGAACTTGTCATTTTATTTTATAACATTTATATATAAACAAAATTTTAACTAACATCTCATTTGGAGATATAAAACCCCACACACACATTCTCTATATTTTTCCGGCGAGTTCCCGTCGCCGCCATCTTTTCCGGCCAAGATTCCGGCCAAGATCCGAACCACCATATCATCATCTCCTCCATGCCATCACCCCGATATATCCGATCTACATCTCCACACCACCATATCACCTTTGTTATCATCTCCGGCCTCCCACTAACGCCACCGACACCATCCCCACCACCAGG
Source organism: Tanacetum coccineum (assembly GCA_026074375.1). NCBI lineage: Eukaryota > Viridiplantae > Streptophyta > Magnoliopsida > Asterales > Asteraceae > Tanacetum > Tanacetum coccineum. Next base: position 48,459 of record BQNB010011022.1, read on the forward strand.
TAACCACCACCTTCGCACCACCACCTTCGCACCACCAACACCGACAACATCATCACCACAACAACCACCTCGACATCACAGCCATCAATCTTCGTCAATCACCACCTCCCACGAACCTCCTCCTCATCCTCACCGCTGCCTCCATCATAGGTGCGTCTTCGGTTGGTTGTAAAACAGCAACCAAAGGTCGTTGGTTTGGTTTGACAACAAAAAGCAGCGGGTGCGTTTGGTTGTTGTATTCAACGCCAAGGGTGCGTTTGGTTTCGTCCTCAGCCACTAGGGCGCGTTGGGTTTTATGATGCACGAATAGGGTAGTGTTTGTATTAACAAGAGCACGAGAGGGGTGCGTTGGTGTTTAACATCCATAGGGGTGGTTTGGTTGTTGGATTCGGGTTAACAAAGTTTAGGGTGCGGGTTTGGTATTAGCTAACATCAACTGGGTGTTTGTTTTAGTTAGAAAAGAACATAGGTGCGTTTTGTGTATGGTGACAGCCACAATAAGGGCATTTGGTTATATAGAAAACAGCAAGGGTGCGTTTGGCAGCCAAGGGTTGGTTTTGGGTTTGGCAGGTTACGCAATAAGGGTGCGTTTGGTTGTTGTTTACAACAAAGGGGTCCGTTTGGTTGCTTTAGCAGATTTTAGGAGTGTTTGGTTTTACGCGATTAGGCTGCGTTTGGGTTTAGTCAAGAGGAATAAATGGGTGCGTTTGGTTTATACGAATTGGTTAATAGCTTTATAGTTTTATATTTTATTATATATATATAATAGATATATATATATATATATATATATATATATATATATATATATATATATGTATATATTAAAACCGGATCTAATGGTGGTATTGGTTAAATAAAAATAATAGTTAGGGTAAAAGTCATTTACTACCAACCTACTTTCTCATTTGTGCCGAAATGACCAACGTACTTTTTTCATCCTGACTACACCCACGAACTTTCAAATTTTGTTTAGATATCACCAATATGACCCTAAAATGAGTATATTACCCTTGTCTCTTCTTGAGTGAATGTAGGGAAGACAAGGGTAATATAGTCATTTTTAGGGTCATATTGGTGATATCTGAACAAAATTTGAAAGTTCGTGGGTGTAGTAAGGACGAAAAAAGTACGCTGGTTATTTCGGCACAAATAAGAAAGTAGGTTGGTAATAAATGACTTTCACCCTAATAGTTATCACATATTAGTCATCAACATCCTCGTTTGAATTATCATCTGTAACTTTAAACTCATCTTCCTTATCACTAATTGGTAGTTGAGAATTGTCAACATTCTCATCAAAAATTTCTTCTATCTGTCCTTCGCCCGGACAAGACAAACTGGTTCATTGTCATCATTTGTGCTCGTGTTAAGTTTGCAGAATAACCTTTCATTCTCAAACCCCTTCTCCCATATTGATTCTCCCTTCTGCATCAGATGAACAGATTCTTCCTCCTCTGAAATATCATGAGTCAACTACTACAAACAGACATTGTTCTACTTCGTAACTCCTCCTTGGCTTAGTATTTAGAACAACAGCCCGCCAATTTTTTAATTCATCAGTCATTGAAGAATATAGTACATAATAAACTTGTTCGACTTGTGATGCTAGGACAAATGGGTCGTCAATATTATAGGAGAAATTGGCCCAAGCCCGGTTTGTGGGCTTAAGGTCCGTTAGGTTTCATTATAACCTCCTATATATTATGGTCAATAATAAAACATAACCCACGGGGTTTATTCATTGTCTAACATGGTATCGAAGCGAGTCTGATCCTCAGACCTGGGTGGCTATGTTGAGCCGCCTCTCCTAAACCACCCTAAACCACCCCGTCAACCCTAGCTGCCACCCTTCCACAGTTCTAAAAACCTATCTTAAAAAAAATACCGTCCAAAAAAAAACTCCTGTTCTTAAACAATACCGATCTCCATCTCCAAGTCGATCTTTGGTTCCATTGTCTACTGTGCTACATCTGTTTGTTCCCAGTACACATTAAAACTCTAATACCTTAAGTATTATGTTCAGGCTTATATAGCAGGTTTAAATTTATTATGCTCGCACAAGAAGAGGCAAGACGGCTTGGTCGTAACTTTGTGGGTTATTAGGTCTTGTTGGCAAGGGCACTGGAATTGCAACCAAGGTGTTAAAGTCGATGGGAATTAATTTGAAAGATGCACGTGTGGAGGTTGAGGAATTGGCTTTTAAAGTGAGACTTTGTTATGTAGGTCGGGTGTGCTTTTCATAATCAACTATTTTATGCAGTTTGTTATGTTATGTATGTGTTGTTTATGGAGAGCGGTAGGTAAAAGATGGTTTAACGTTGGGGAAAAAGCAAAGTAGATGTGAGAACAGTGGTAAGGAAATGTTGAAGCTGCTAGGAATGAAGGTTGTTTACTTTAATTGCTTTTTTTCTTTTTTTTTTCTTTAAGAGAATACTTTGATTTATTCTCCGGTGGGATACTTTGGTTTATCCTGGTTCGGGATACTTTGGTTTATCCCATAATTTGTTTTGGTGATTTGTGCTAAGGTCACAAATCCACACAATCGTGATTTATGTCGGTGATTTGTGCTAAGGTCACAAATCCACACAATCTTATATTGTTGTCTGTGCTTCGGTCACGATCCGGTTTGTTTTTTTATTACGTTAATGTTTTGTTTTTTCTTTTCTTTTCTAGTTCACTACTCCAGAGCTTTCGTGATTTCGCCGCTCGGACTGCGGGGGGGGGGGTATTAGAGGAGAAATTGGCCCAAGCTCGGTTTGTGGGCTTAGGGTCCGTTAGGGTTTCATTATAATCTCATATATATTGTGGTCAATAATAAAACATAACTTACAGAGGTCTATTCATTGTCTAGCAGTCAATGCATCCTTTGGATTTGTCTTTGATATCTACCAAATTATACAGGCCTAGATGTCCATTGGAAACAGTCTCTCTATTGACGGGTTTATCGTGGTAGTAAGGGTAGGATTGGTCTACATCTCACCTCCCCCTTACCCCGCCGATCGGGATTGGGTTTCGCTGTTGTTGTTGTCTCTACCAAATGTGGATCTTTAAAAGATTGGGTTTCGCTGTTATTGTTGTTGATACATTTGGTTTCCCTCAACATGAGGCGGTGTGGCGGCTAGATGAACAAATGTGGCTTTTTATAAGAATTAGCTTTGCAATAAAAAAATGCTAGTAGCGCAGCTTGTTGCTCGTTTGCCTTCCATTATTGTGTAAATAATAGTAAACAATAATAATAAAAAATTTATTTGTGCTGTAAAAAAAGACCCATAAAATAATCACAAATGATTTTACATATCATGTGTGATTTTTTTGGGCGGAAATATTAACAACAAAAAATAATCAAAAATATATCAAAGTGCCCGTATACTGAACGATAAAAATATTCTCGCCAAGATGGTGCTTTTTTCATATCTTGACGATTACCATTTGCAATATATGTGGTTTTAAAAAAAGGCGAAAAAAATAAGTTTTTTGGTTTGATAAAAAAATGGATAGCTAAGATTCATTCATTCACTTTTTAGAGATTAAATGTTCTATAAGACTATCCACGCCAGTAACCGAAAAACTAGTCCCTCACCGGACACATTAGCGACACATCACCTTTCTCTTTCACTTTTCACCCTCACTTCCTCTCACTTTTCACCCACATCAATGAAACAACCATCATCGGTCAATTAAATACTCACTTTATGAGAATATACCTTACACACTCACAAACCAAATAAAAGACTTATATAGAGGTCGTTCTCTCATTGTGTGCTATTGATCTATGATGTAACACTCTCAGACCCATATTCCACTGCGACCCTATTTGGGGGTGTTACAGAGTATTATCAGAGCCATGTTATAGAGAACCAGGTCAAATGTTTTGCTTGGACTATAGCCGTTTTCAAACATTGCGTCACAAAAAAAAATTTCATGGGACATACATACACTATTTGTTTTCATTAGTTGGTTATACTAGATGCTTACATGATCTATATACGTACTTATATTATATTATGTATATTACTATACATGTCTTCTATATTATACTTATATAAGTTTATTTTATTGTTATAGCAGTCATGTCCTCTTCGACGGTCACCTACACGTCTGTTTATTCTGGTTCTGAGCCATGGAGGTTCCAGTGGGTTTCGGATGATGAGCTAGAGGCACCTGAGGAGGCACCGCAGTCTTCAGGACAGGAACCACCATCGCCGAACTACGTGCCTGGTCCTGAGCACCCACCTTCACCAGACTATGTGCCTGGTTCTGAGGAGCCAGAGCAGGCACTGTATCTGAGCCTGAGTACTCGGAGTACTTGGTACCATCTGACGCTGAGACACCTATTGAGGATCAGCCTTTACCAGATGATGCTTCACCTACAGCCCTATCACTAGGCTATGTTGCTGACTCCGATCTGGAGGAGGATCTAGAGGAGGATCCCGAGGAGGACCCCGCTGAGTATCCTGCTGACGGAGGAGATGATAATGATGATGATGAGGAGGAGGAGGACGAGGAGGAGGAGCATCTAGCTTTGGCCGACTCTACTGCATTATATATTGTTGACCCTGTCTCCTTAGCCGAGGATACATAGGAATTCGAGACAAACGAGTCTGCACCCACACCACCTAGATCACCTAGACTTCGCAGGGCTGGGATATCTATCAGACTTCCATCGCCTATGGCAGCATCCATGGAGGCACGCATTACTGAGTATGCTGCTGCACCTACTCCACCATCACCACCATCATCTCCACTTACTCCACTATCATCTCCACTCTCCCAGACTCCCTCACTACCATTACCACTACCATAACCACCTACCCATACTAGCCCTACCTATGATGAGGCACCACTAGGCTATAGAGCAGCCGGGATTCGGTTGAGAGCTGCATCACCACCCACCCACCATCCATAAGAGATACCATCACTACCCATGTTTCTAACATCTAATACTCATAGAGATGATCTTCCCGAGGCGGACATGCCGCTTCGAAAGAGAGCTTGTTTTACTACTCCTACTGGTAGGTTTGAGGTTGGGGAGAGTTCGTCAGTTGTTGCTGCTAGGCAAGCTGGACATACTCTAGCCCATAGGGTTGACTATGGATTTGTTGATACTGTGGATGCTAGTATCCATGATTTTGAGAGTAGATAGATGACCGTCGCAGGGGAGGTCAATGAGAGGGTTACAGATCTTGCTGCTACTCAGAGGTAGGGGTGTTATTGGGTCTTGTCGGGTCGGGTTGAGTCAGGTTTTGATTCTTAAAATCTCACGCGCAACCCTACCCGATAAGCAATCAGGTTATCGGGTTCGGGTGGTATTCGGGTAGGGTTATGTCGGGTCAGGTGATTCGGGTTATCGGGTGATACCACATATAAACAAGTAATAAATTATCAAATTCGTCTTTGATCAAACAAGAACTTACTTAATAACGAACTTTGATCAGATACAAGCCAGTGACAACTTAATAATTATACAAGCCAATGACAGGTTAACTTAAGTTTCGTATTAATAAGAATATATTATCTACATTTCTAGTATCATCACCCCGCTTTTCTTATCAACCCGGGCAATCAAACGAGTATGAGTATAAAGTTATACTCAAATAAAAGAGTCATAGGAATTAATTGAGTACTAAGCCAATCGGACTGTTGGGTAAAACAAGCTCTGGCTCAAAGCCTAAATCTGCTATGCTTTGTTTCCATTAGTATCACATAAGAATATTGGTATAAATAATACTCAAACCAATACGAGTATAAATAATGGTATGAGCCATGGGAAAATTGGTCACTTCTGTGCTATTAAGAGCTGAGAAAAACTTTTTCTCATAAACCAAACTTACCATGCATATTCAGACTCTAGTATTAAGCTTTTAAAATTATAACATAAAAAATTAAATATTGATTTTTAGGTCTTATCGGGTTGACCCGATAACATTAATTATCTAACCCTAATCCGACCTGATAACATTGTCTGGTTATCGGGTTCGGGTCAAACCAACCCAACAATATTTTTTAACCCGACCCGATAAGCCTTATCGGGTTCAGGTTTGGGTTCGGTCAACCCGACCCTACTGACAACTCCTTACTAGAGGCGTGATGCTTCAGGAGCTTTATGTGTGTTTTGAGGTGACGCACAGGATGAACCGAAAGCTGCTGAAGCTCAGGTTTCTTATTGACGAGAGAGAGGAGATACTACGCTTGATGGGCTCTTCTTAGTGAGGATGGTTTTATTGCCCACAACAGGCATGGGCTCACTCTCAGAGCAGGAGCTAGGCCATGGAGGCCCAGATTAGAGCTTTACAGAGGGATGTCGATGTACTACAGAGGCAGAGGATTAGAGATGAGGACAGACTAACGAGCCACATCTAGCACGAGCACGACAGGTTCAGAGAGCTAGTACGCACTGTAGAGGCAGGACCTCAAGAAGACCAGCTAATGCTGTAGTTATTGATCATGTTAGCGCTATCTTGTATAGCCACTAATTTTTATTGGGTAACTCCCACCTAGTAGGCCTGTAGGACTTTTGCCATCATTTTAGCTATCTTGTAATGGTCAATCTAAGTATTATAGGTAACTCCCAGTAGTTTTTTTTTATTTATTAGTCTAGCATTGCTTTATGGAGACGAATTTCATTTGTATCTCAAATTTCCTATATATTAGATCAAGTTGTAATCAGAACCCATATGTATGATTATCGATGTTGTTATGTATGTAAATGTTTATTAATTTTATTTCATTGTTGAATTACTTTAGTTATGTATATTTCACTGTGTGATGTGAACTCATTTTATTATTGTGCACATGTCATTAAGTCGCGTTTTATGATTGGGATAAATCTAACGTGTATTATATTTTCTTGTAAATTAAAAGAAAATCAGCCAATAAAAGAACCATCCAACAATAACTCCACCCGCCACCTATGACCGATGCCGCCATAAAGGCACATAATTGCACAAGGAGTTGCTGATGCAGTGGCAAAATTAAAGCAAAACAACCATAGAAATGGTGATGACAACAGCATACGATTCGGGAACAAGTAGCAGAAGGACAAGTGAGCTGCTCGGGAGTGCACTGTCCAAGTTGACTTCTTTATATGCCAACCCCTTAATTTCAAGGGTTACTAAAGGAGTTGTTAGTTAACTCAGTGGTTTGAAGATGAGTCCATATTACATATTAGAACAACCGCATCGCGCGTGCCAGATCAGTTTGGGCTACTTGCACTCTTCTTGGCAGTACTCTGACGTGGTGGAATTCCCACGTCAAGACTGTTGGTCATGATGCGGCATACGGAATGCCATGGAAAACATTAAAAAAGATGATGACCGCCAAATACTGCCCAAGAGGCGAGATTAAGAAGCTAGAAATTGAACTCTAGGATCTGAAAGTAAAAGGTACTGATGTGTTGAGCTATAACTAACGTTTTCATGAGTTGGCATGAGTGTTCAAGAATGTTTCACGAATAATCTGATTAGGTCTAGAAGTATAGTCGGTGGACTCCCGACATGATTCAGGAAGTGTGATGGCTTCTAAGCCAAAGACAATGCAGGATGCAATTAAGTTTGCCATTGAACTGATAGATCAGAAGATCCTTAGTCTAGCTGACCGTCAGGCTGAAAACAAAAGAAAGTTTGATGACACTTCAAGGAACAACCAGAAACCAACAACATCCTTTCAAAAAAAGGCAAAAGGGGATGTGCCAAGGGCCTATACTGTTAGGCCTGGGGAAAAGAAAGTGTACAGGGGATCTAAATCTATGTGCCCTAAATGCAACTACCATCATGATGGGCAGTGTGCTCCCAAGTGCACCAACTATAAGAGGACTGGCCATCTAGCCCAGGATTATAGAAGCCAGCCTGTTGCTGTCAATAACAAAAGAGCCCTAGAGGCAAATCAAAGGGTTCTCACTTGTTTTGAGTGTGGAGCTCAAGGCCATTACAAGAGGGAATGCCCGAAGTTAAAGAACAAGAATCAGGAAAATCAAGTTGGGAGTGGTAATGCTGTAGCAAGGGCTTATGTTATGGGCACTGCAGGGACAAACCCGAACTTCAATGTCGTTACGGGTACGTTCCTCCTAAATAACCGTTATGCTTTGATTTTATTGATACCTAGTGCCAGATTATTTTTAGGAGGTTTCATGTCTATTGCATTTAGTTCTTTGATTGATATCATCCCAACTACACTAGACCATGGTTATGACGTCGAGTTAGCTGACGATAAAATAATTTGGGTTAATACACTTATACGGGGTTGCACTTTGAATTTTAATCAACCGTTTAAACATATGATATAATGCCGTAGAGATTGGTAGTTTTGACGTCATAATTGGCCTGGACTGGTTATCAAAATATCATGATGTAATCGTCTGTGACGAGAAGATCGTTCGTATCCCCTTTGGAAATGAAATCTAAATTGTTCGTGATAACGGAAGCAACAAATGACATAAACTCGAGTCTCGATTAAAGAACACCACTCCTGCAACCCAAAACTCAAAAATATTGTCTGAAGACGGATGTCAAGTCTTTTTGGCACATATGACCACGAAGAAGGATAAAGACAAGTCGAAGGAGAAGCGACTTGAAGACGTACCAATTGTTCAAGACTTTCCCAAAGTATTTCCTGAGGACTTGTCGGGTATTTCACCAACTCGACAAGCAAAATTTCAAATTGAATTTTGGTAACCGTGGTACATTAGTGAATGTGTCCTTCCAATTTTGGATTCACTAGGAACATCGCGCTCACCATACCGAACATGGTATATATGATAAATATTAGGCCCCAACTGAGAAGTTTGCATCCCCCTTGAAAATGAGTGCAGTACATCACACCTCCTACGGTGATTGCCACAGCACGATGAACCAAAAATAGGCCATGTGACATTGATCTACCAAATGATAAGAGTGCCCTCGAAGATTTAATCATAAACAAGCTTTGCCTCGGTATGCAATGTAAACCCCCTCCCCCCCCCCATCACACCCCGGCCCCTGCCCCCTAAAAGTGGTAAAGAAGGCTCTTTGGGTCTCTCTTCTATCTGACAGGACAAACAAATAGGAAGGATGGGTTTCTACATACAAGAATTCTAGCAAGAAAAGGATCACCTAATTACTTGAGGAAGAGAATTGTTTGGTTGACCGACAGAACTACGTGGAAAAATGGACCTTCTTTCTTTTCATAAAGCATTTTTAGAAAGTATCAATTCCATTCAGTTCGGTATTCGGAAAACTTGTCGCCAGGGCGCTAACATCAAGGCGCATGTGATCTCACTTGTTTGAGGCGTTGCAATTCATTTTGACACGTAAGAAGGGCTTACCTCTAACTAGTGGCTCGTCTGGCTCAGCTCCTTCCGTACTATTTCCTCCCAACTAAAAAGAAGAGGCGAATCGAGTAATCTTCGTAGAACCTTTCTGAACGTCTGTCTTCGCGAGCGTATTTAAAAAGGAGTATATCTTTCTTTAGTGCCCACCATTCCACTATCTGATTCGAGAAAGAATCTCGTTCTGAACGACCAAGTCATAATAGATTAAAACGAAGCGTATTCCTTTGGCCTTATGGGAACATGGATTAGCATTATTCATTCCTACAAGGATCCCCCCCCATCCAGATTTGAAGAAGTGCTATATTATGACTTCGAGATCAAATATAATATGTTCATTCCGAATTCTCGTGACCTCCTGATTTCTCCCGAAACAAGAGGATCAAAGTGATCTTCCTCTTTTCTTCCCAATAAGAGACGACGCCGTTACACATTGGGAGACTTCGAAAAAACTGGAGAACATATAGGAATGAACGGTGCTCATACCTTTTCTCAAGAATATCTTCAACTGTTGGGGTCCTTAGATGCTATGGATGTTTGTTTCGTACGGTGTGAAAGCAGTTGGTTACGTAGTTTTTAGAATTCTGCTGATTCCCAAGTAGTCCAACACCATTCATTACATATGGCAATATAGAAAGTAAAGAGGAAAAGGCATGACCAGAAGAATTGTGTTAAATAAGTGAATTTATCCAATTGAGGCATCTTGATTGAGAATAAAGGATTCCCCCCATACAGAAAGAGAGGCCTTCCTGTACGAGTAGTGAAGAACTAAACGAGAACTTTTGTTGGTTGTTGACCAACGGAAAGAAAGGGAGAAAGAAATGGGATTGTGTCAACAGGCCCGTCTCCGGATGAAAAACAGCCCCTTTTCTTTTTGTTTAGCCTGTTCCTATCAGAAAAATGATGATTTCAGATAAGAGGAAAAAAGTCCTCCATCATAGGCGGTCGAGGGTACCTTCCTAGAGGTTCTTTTCGAATTTGAATCAGGTCTCCTCACTTATGTTTATGCTTATGATAATATATGCCGATCCCTAATCTCACAAATAGATTTTGACCTAATCTCCCATTTGTGAAGCAGATCATGAGTGTATTCCGCCTGCATTTGTTAGATTCTTTGATTCTGTAGTATTGTCTTGTTTAATTTGCACGAAGCGCCTTTTTTTACTTTATATATAAAATTTAGATTTACAATAATAGTAACCTCATCAATAAACCTTTGCAAAGAATAGATCCAGCAGACTTGAGCACTACACGAATTTCATTTGTATTTGAGCGTAAAAGTAGCTGCTTTGAATGTTAGCAACCTACTGTGTCAAGCCAAGAACCATAAAACCGAATAAAGGAAGCGAAGATCATGAAGTCAAAATATTCCATGGAAAGAGCTTAATTATGAGCGGAAATACAAGTCCGCAAGGGAAACCTGTGGCTGGATTGAATCCTTCTCAAGAAGAGCTGAACCTCGTTATATATTGGACTTTTAAGATCATATGCCAAAGTAGGAACGTTGCCTATCGTACTAGAACATCAGAGAAACTGAGTATAGTTTCATAGTACGTTTCACGTCATAGAATTGAAGAAATGCATGGCGAATGAACCTACTTACTATACCATTGGATAGATCCAAGTTGACGACAAATTGAATTTCATTGAAGAACCCGTCGAATTAGACCGTGAGGCAAGCGTCTGAAGCAGATTCGTATTCGATTGTCAAGTGCGCTTGGAACTCCAGAAGTCCTGAGTTCACAGTGGGAAGCGTGAAGACCAAATGCAAAAGAAATACCCACATCGTTGTCACCAACTCTGGCTAACTGCACCCGCTGCAGAGGTTGCTCCTAAGCTTTTGAGGACCAAAGCATCTTTAAACGGAGGAAAGATGTGACAACGCCTAGAATTTCCGGCAATAAGTTAGCCGTTTTCGTGTAGTAATTTAACTTTTAAATGTTTTCGTTTAGCTTTAAACCGATTAACCGGGAAGTTAATTTCGTGTTATCTGAGAAACGTCTCCGGAGCAAACCGGGACACCAAACGTTGTATTATTTTGGCAATATTCGCGTTTTATGTTTGTAAGCAATATTTAATAAAGTTTCTATTTTCGGCTACCGTTACTATCGTTCGTTATTTACGTGCTTCGTATTTAATTTAAACTTATACATGTTCATGCTATATCTTGGAAATTAATTCTCAAAGAGCACTAGCAATTCCTAGAATGTTGGAAAATATTTTTGGTCTCCCTTTTAGGTCTTGTCTTGACCTCTATACACACACACAAGTCTCATAAGTATAGTGAATCAAAAATTTGAAAAATCCAATACCTAGACATGTAGCATGAAAAAGGGAAGGACAAGTACTAACTCCATTAATTGAGGATCATATTGGCCCGCTGGTTTCGTTTTTGTCTTGCTTCGTGTACACACACACACACACTAGTTGTGTGTGAAGTAAACATCTTGATATACATACTCCATTCTATGACCATTTGTTCATATTCATTTCACACACACATAAACTTACTTATCTTTTCTTTCTTTTTCTCTCTTTTGCCGAACCAAAAACACAACACACACAGAAAACCCACATGTTTTTTTATTTTGATCATAAAGACCACCTTGAAGATATATTTGTTCGAGTTTTGATTGTTAGTTCAACCGAGGTAGTTTTAAAACAACGTTTGGGGTTGTTCTTTGATTTCTAATCTACCTTTCGTCGTGTTTCTATGTAAGTCATCTTTATTTTTTCCATAAATACAGTTTGTACTTTTGCATTCGTATATGAACATTCCGAACAAAGGTGTACAAAGCGGATCCGTTGTGAAAATCATAATCAAGTTTTTCTATAAACCACAAGAACTCAAAGTTAAAAAATTTTTTAGTTATAAATGTGAAGAACATAAAAAAGTAGTGTTGTACTTTAGCATATTAAAAGTTTATTGTACGATTATGTTGATAGTATATATATGCTATTAGTTACGGCTAAACGTTACTTATAAGATTTTAATGTATGTTGAGTTAAATATTGTTGGCGAAGAGATTAAAGTAGATGTTTGATTTGTTTAAGCAAAATTTGAATGTTCGGAGATGTTTAGGTTTAGACCGGACGTTTTGCAATATTTGAGGTGTTTGTAAAAAAATATAGCGATAAACTTGCAAGTCAATTAAAGATCACCTTGTAAAATAATATAGTTTCACAAGACGAGATTATAAAAATGGAAAGATCTATATTTAGAAAGGACAATGCCCGAAATTTCGTAAAAGTTTACAAAAGCAACGAAATATATATTTTATTATCACACTTAGATAAATGAAGAAAAACGTAGTGCCCGAAGTTTAGGTCAACATTTTAGTTTATCAGTCAACGTTGATGTGTCGGGACATTAAAAGACGAAATACACTAAAAGACGAAATACACTAAAAGATGAAATACACTAAAAGACAAAATTTACTAAAAGACAAAATATACTAAAAGACGAAATACACTAAAAGACGAAGTACACTAAAAGAGGAAATACACTAAAATAACGTAAATATTTTCTAATGTTTTGAAGTGTCGAGACTTGTCAAAACTTTATAACTTTTCGAAAGTACGTTTACAAAGGGATCCGCCGTGTCTACTCTTCTCGATGACCAGTTCTTGCGTTACGCGTTATTCGTTGTGCATCATACTTAAACGACAACTATATGATAGGTTTCGCTAGAAACCGTGAGAATTCACATATCACTTGATTGATTCCTTTTGATCACTACCCTATAAGGAGAGTATCATAGCCCCACTCTTTTACTCGTTAGATCATGTTTTATAACTTGAGGGTGAGAAACATTGGCTTGTTTTAAAACTGGACACAAGTACTTAGCTTGAGATTTCCCTGTTTACGTGTTGCCTACAGTAGCGTGATAGACCACTACATAGCCCTACATATCACAGAACCTTCAATTTCTTGAACTGGTGTGACCGTCAAGTGGAGCGCGAATGTTATAAAAAAGATCGTATTGGGACTAATTATCCTATCCGGTGAGTACGCTCACTACCCCACGGGGTTCCCGATAAACGGATATATACCAATTCAAACTTAAGAATGGGGGGGGGGGGCGGGGGGGGGGGGGGGGGGGGGGGGGGGTAAGACCTGGGCAGATAGCCTCAGGGGCTTGTTATCAACCTAGCAAATATACTGCGAAAACGTAATTAGCTTCGGTGTCAATGACTTAGTGCAACGTAAATACCTTTTTATGTGAAAGTTGTATTTGTTATAACTGTCGGCATACGTGTTGATATCTTGGGAGTCCACTGTAACAGTCGTTTGAAACTAAACCTATGGATTCACTCAACTTTAATGTTGACCGTTTTAAGCAATGTTTTTCTCAGGTGCTTAGCATAGGATGCTGTTGATTTGACTTAATTTGGAGTCTATATGCCTTTTACCGGTTTACCAGAAGATTTATCTATGTTTTAATACGTTTATGAACTTATTAAGCTTCGCATTTTAACTTTATGAATCTTTAAATTTACTGATGTAAAACTTATTATTATTATTTTCGAATCTATCAACGGTGTTTATTTCAAAAACGTACCCTTAGAGGTCATTCCTTTATGCTTGGTACTGAGATGCAATCAATCAGTCACGCTCCGGACACGTGTTTCCAACCAGGCCCTGTCTTGGTGGTGTGACAGATGGTATCAAGAGTCACCAAGGTTTATAGAGAACTAGGTAGTATAAAAACTAGGGTCTGACTACAACCAAGTATGTGATCCCTACGTGATTAATGTGGTCCTTACGTGATCTTACATAAGTACGTATACATAACTAAGTGCTACTTAAATAATATAACGTATTAAATACTAATATATCTAATATTTCTTATTTCATCCTATCCTGACTGCTCGATGACTCATTCCATTCATTCATATCTTTTTTGCATTTCAACCAGTTACCCATTACCTATTCAAATTGTTGCTTCATGCATGTTGATATAAAGATGATTTATAATGAACTTTGCTTGTGCCGTTATGGCTATTTCAGTTATCTCGATTTCTTTTGATTCATCTGAGGATAGCTTGGTGACACACTGCTGGAAGAAACGAGTGATCTCGTTCCGGTAAAAAAAAAAAAAAAAAAAAAAAAATAAAAAACCTAAATCCCTACTACTATTCCTAACACCACACAGTTATTACTCCACCTGCTACTCAGAACTGACACACCAGTGATACCCAGAGACACCTATCATAGCACCTACTATATCACCATCCCCAGATTATACACCAGCTTCTCCTGATTACTCACTTGCATCTGATTCAGAGTCTGATCTATCAGAGGATCTATCATCAGACCATATACCACCATTACCAGTTACCTCACCATTTCTATCATCGTATGATACCCACTACAGACAGTGATACACCAGATACACCTTCATCACCTACCCATGATACACCTTTACTGAGATTAACGCTTCTACCCAGAGATCACCTATCATACCTCGTCCGACAGTTATGCTCTAGCATCTGGACAGCCTATTCCTTATGGTCGATACCGTACCGCTACATGCTAAAGGCCCGGTAACACATGATGACCCCGCAACGAACGAAGATGTTTGGACCCCGTTCCCCACCATCGTCTTGTTTGGAGAGGTTAGTGTGTGAAGGTCTTGGTTGCTCAAATTTTATTGGTCTTTTTGGCCCTTTGGTATTTTGTGATTTAGTTAGTCTTGAATTTATAGTTGGTTAAGATCACTGATTGCATATGAATGGGGATTATTTTGTTTTTTGGCAGTTGAGACATTCTACTGAACGTAATCATAGCATCATCAGATTTTCATTCGGATGCTTCATCTGATTTTTCTTCGAGACACTCATTGTCAGATTATTCTTCACCAGATTTACTGGGTACTTCTGCGGGGCCATCTCGCAAGAGACGTATGTCCCCTAGTACATCTGTACCTGCATTATCACCTGTATCCGGAGCTTTATCTCCTGTCCGTGCTGATTTGATACCATCGCCTAAGAGAGTTAGGGATTCTGGTTATTCGGCAGATGTAGAGGTTGGTCATAGAGAGACTACGTTTGAGCGAGATGCTATAGGTCAGGGGTTTAGTGAGGAGCCTCATTTAGAGCAGGACTAGTGAATCTAGAGATTCAGGCAAGAGATTTGACGATGTTGTGCCTAACGCAATGCTCTTAGGATAGGGGGATTGAATCTATATTTGTATTTGAGGCTTATTGATCGAGATTAGACCAAAGCGGGTGTGTAAGAGGCCCGGTTGAGGTCAGAGTTAGAGGGTTACGCATCCTGTGACTGCCCAGAGGATATTCCCTGACCTGCTCAAGAGGGAGCAGTAGAGTGATACGATGAGACATTGGATATTTTGGTTCAGAGGTTTCCATGATCACATCAGCTATCCCAGTCATCTATACAGACTAATGAGGGAGTTCAGAGAGAGCAGGGACATAGGAGTTAGTGGTTTGAGTCTGGCAGTTATTGCTTTGACAGAGTTGGCTTGCGAGTTGTGAGAGGAAAACATGTAGGCTTAAGGCACGCTAGTGATGAGAGTCAGAGAGTTGACCGAATCCAGCGCGGCATGTCACGTATGCAGAGGGAGTTGAGACAGATGCGACGAACATCGATTATTATGACCGAGTGATAGTTGGCCAAACTTGAAGCGTGGTGCCTAGGAAGCACAGGGCACCGTTTTAAGATGTTCTTTAGTATTGCAGCATTAGATAGCGTTTAGTGATGACCGTAGTGTTAAAACTCGTATTTTCTGTATTTTGAAACATTGTGATGTAATCATTAATGTTCAATGATATGAAATTGGTATTTATCTATGATATGATGTCATGATTTGATTTACTTATGCTCTTGTGTCATGCATTATGGGATTTCCGTGAATATGTATTTTGATCGTGTATTTTTTCTACTATTAACCGGTAAATTTTATTTAATACCGTTAGTAATCCCGCATTACCTAGAAATCTCATCGAGTGTTATGCTTCTATGTTGTTTGATTCGGGTGCCGATAGAAGTTTTGTGTCGACTACCTTTAGTGCTTTGCTTGATGTTACACCAACCACTTTAGACACTAGTTATGCCGTGAATTGCCGATGGTAAGAAGTTTCAGAAACAAATATTATTCTTAGTATGTTTGCAAACATTAGGATTTAATTAGGTCAAAAATCCGTTATGACAGAGATCTAATGCCCATAGAGCTTGGAAGTTTTGACGTTATCAATGGTATGGATTGGTTTGCGAAGTATCACTCTTAATCGTTTAAGACGAGAAGGTTGTTCAGTATTCTATATGGGAAATGAGGTGTTGATAATCGAGGTGTTAGTTCGACAGTGGAAGAAAGTTGAATATCATATCGTGCACCGAAGACCCAAAAGTATATCTAGAAAGGATTGTTCCAAGTTTATCTGTCACAGGTTCCATCCAAGAAAGCTGAGATAAGTCAAGAAGAAAAAGCGACTTGAGGATGTGGCCAATTTTACGAGATTTCAAAAAACTTTCCAGAAAAAAAAACAAAAGATTTGCCTGGATACCGCCCTCATCAACAAGCTGAATTTCAAATCGACTAGTCCCTGGTGCCGCACCTGGTACACCAGCACCGTATCGATTAGGCACCAGCCGAAATGCAAGAAGTTGTCCTTGCTATGATTGCAAGAACTTTACCTGACATAGGATTTTATATGGCCGAGTTCCTCACCTTGGGCGCACCTAAGTTTTGTTGTCAAGGAAAACAAGAAAGATGGTTCCTTTTCGAAATGTAATCGACTATACGTGAACTGAACAAGCTTACTGTGAAGAACCTGATACCCACTTTCGAGATCGACGATTTTTTTTTGATCAATTGCAAGAATCAAGAGTCCTACTCTAAGATCGACCCATTAGATCTGGTTATCATCAACTCAGAGATTGTGAGGAGAGACATTTCAAAGATCAGCATTTAGGAACGCTATGGTCACTACGAGTTCCAAGTAAAATGCCGTTGTGGTTAGACTAACGCACCCATTTTCATTGGACTTGATGAATAGGGGTGGCAAACATATCTGGATATATTCGTAATTGTAATTCATCAATGATATTTTTGATCTACTCCAAAAGCAAAAAGGAGCATGAAGGACATCCTAAATATGATCTGAGAATTTATTGAAAGAAGAAGATTTGTACGCCAAGTTCCTCAAAGTGTGAGTTTTGGCTGTAATATTTGCTGAACGGATGTCAAGTCTTTTTGGCACATATGACCACGAAGAAGGATAAAGACAAGTCGAAGGAGAAGCGACTTGAAGACGTACCAATTGTTCAAGACTTTCCCAAAGTATTTCCTGAGGACTTGTCGGGTATTTCACCAACTCGACAAGCAAAATTTCAAATTGATTTGGTACCTGGTACTTTGGTATGATGTCCTTCCAATGTGGATTCACGTAGAACATCGCGCCACCATACGAACATGGTATATAGGATAAATATTAGGCCCAAACTGAGAAGTGTTGCACCCCCTTGAAATGAGTGCATGTACATCACACCTCCTACGGTGATTGCCAAAGCTCCGAGTGAACCAAAAATAGGCCATGGACTTTGATCTACCAAATGATAAGAGTGCCTCTGAGATTCAATCATAAACAACTTTGCCTCGGTTGCATGTAAACCCCCCCCCCCCCCCTTCACCCCCGCCCCCTAAAGTGGTAAAGAAGGCTCTTTGGGGTCTCTCTTTCTATCTGACAGGACAAACAAATAGGAAGGGATGGTTCTTTCATTACAAGAAGTCTAGCTAGAAAAGGATCTCCTTATTACTTTGAGAAGAGAATTGTTGGTTTGACCGATGAACTACGTGGGAAAATGGACCTTCTTTCTTTTCAGAAAGCATTTTTGGAAAGTAACAATTCCATTCAGTTCGGTTTTGGAAAACTTTCTGCCGGGGCCTAACATCAAAGGCGCAGGTTGATCTCTCTGGTTGAGGCTGCAATTCATTTTGACATGTGGGAAAGGCTTACTCTACTAGTGGCTCGGCTTGGTCTCGCTCCCTTCCCTTATTATTCCTCCCCACTAAAAAAAAGAACGATTGAGAATCTCGAGAACCTTTCTGAACGTTTGTCTTCGCGGGGCAATTTGAAAAGGAGTATATCTTTCTTGTAGTGCCCTCTATTCCACTATTCTAATCAAGAAAGAATCTCTTCTGAATGACCAAGTCATAATGAGATTAAAAACAGATGCTTCCTTGGCCGTGTGGAACATGGATTAGCATTCTGTCATTCCTACAAGTGATCCCCCATCCAGGATTGGAATAAGTGCTATATGAGGACTTCGAGATCAAAAATAATATGTTCCTTTCCATTCCTCGTGAGCCACTGATTTCTCCGAAATAAGAGATCAAAGTGATCTTCCTCCTTTTTCCCAATAAGTCAACGGCCTTACACCATTGAGAGACTTTGAATAAACTGGAGTACATATAGGATAGACCGGTGCTAAAACCTTTTCTTAAGATATCTTCCAAACTGTTAGGGTCCTTGCTCTAGATGTTGTTCGTACGGTGTGAAAGCAGTTGGTTACGTAGTTTTAGAATTCTGTTGATCCCAAGTAGTCTATCTCCATCATTGCATATGGCAATATAGAAAGTAAAGAGGAAAAGGCATAACCAAAAGAATTGTGTAAAATAAGTGAATTTATCTAGTTGAGGCATCTTGATTGAGAATAAAGGATTCCCCTCATACAGAAAGAGAGGCCTTCCTGTACGAGTAGTGAAGAACTAAACGAGAACTTTTTTTGGTTGTTGACCAATGGAAAGAAAGGGAGAAAGAAATGGGATTGTGTCAACAGGCCCCTATTCTGACCAAAAACATCCCCTTTTCTTTTTGTTTATCATGTTCCTATCAGAAATATGACGATTTCAGAGAAGAGGAAAAAAGTCCTCTATCATAGGCGGGCGAGGGTACCTTCCTAGAGGTTCTTTTTGAATTTGAATCAGGTCTCCTCACTTATGTTTATGCTGATGATAATATATGCCGATCCCTAATCTCACAAATAGATTTCGACCCAATCTCCTATTTGTAAAGCAGATCATGAGTGTATTCCGCCTACATTTGTTAGGTTCTTTGATTCTGTAAGTTTGTCTTGTTTAGATTGCACGATAGCGCCTTTTTTACTTTATATATAAAATATAGATTTACAATAATAGGTAACCTTCATCAATAAACCTTGCATAAGAGATAGATCCTGCTGACTTTAACTAATCACGAATTTCATTTGTATTTGAGCGTAAAAGCAGCTGCTTTGAAGGTTAGAAACCTACTGGTTCAGCCAAGAACCAGAAACCGAATGAACTAAGCAAAGATCAGAGTCAAAATATGCCGTGGAGAAGAGCTTACTTATGAGCGGAAGACGAAGTCGCAGGGGAACCTACGGCTGGATTGAATCCTTCTCAGGAAGAGCTGATGCTTGCTGGGTCTTTTTGTCTAGCAGCTATGGAAAAGCCTATATTATAGGGCTGGAATCGCAAGAAAACCCAGTCTCTAACTGAAAATTCCCTCTCACTTTTATGTTGATCCTCATATTGCTTCATTCTAACTTGTACCCTTGACTGTCCTTTGAAATCTGTATGATAGTCGACTGCTCCCTGGGATGACTCTCTGCCGAGGTAACATTGGAACCTTCATGCTGGGGCATAGGTATAAGTGTTGGAGCATAACGATAGAGGGCTTCAATTCAAATGGGGTCATTTTCATTGTGGTATGATAAGTAGTGTCATACCACCACTCTGCTAAGGATAACCACTTATATACTACTTCTGTGGCGCGAGTGGCCTTCTGTGTTACTCATTAATAATTAATCTGGGGTTAAATAATAGAATTTGATGATGTTACAGCCCCCTTCAATAATAGGTCCAGCTATTTTGCATTCTTCAGAACAAATTATCAAGCTAGTGCTACTGCCTTCCTTCGTGCGCCTTCTTTGATTTATGTGGCTTTACTGGTACGAGTCGCGATCCCAAGTCTTGTTCGCATGCTTTCGGAACTTGTTCATCAACACCAGGTCAACAGGTGGCTCTTTTATTAGACATGGCTATGCTCACCATATTGCAGTATAATGGGCGATATCTCCTACGCTGTCTTTGTGGATTCCCACCGAATTCCAAGTAGTCTTCTCTTTCTGTGTGGCTTTATTTATAGGGATCCTTCCAGCATGGTACTACGTTTCCAGCAAGTTCGTAAAGGTGCAACAATTTTCAAAGGGATGTTGTACGTACCAATTTGACATTACTTAGGGTCCTCAGTACGACTTCGTTTGGCCTGTGTTCCAAATTCAATGCTCATGCAGCTCAAAAGCCTTATTCTTCAACAGGAGGTCTATTACTTTGGGGAAGTAACTCAAAGTGGTACCAGGTCAGTCCCTAACTATCTGCTTCCACTAAATACGCGGTAACGCTAACTCATGTGCTGAACACAGGGTCAGTCACGGACCTCTTAGGTTTTTTCAGAAAGAACAAAAAAATTCTCGTTAAGGTCCCATAGATAGAACCTGATACGAAGTACTGAACATAAGACCTATGTAAGGGAGTCAGTCCTACTCATAAAGGTGAAGGACCAAGCACTAGATCGTTGAAAACAAAAAGAAAGACTGACTTTTAGATAACTTATTTAGGAAGGAGCCATCGGAATAGGCTTTCAAGGCAGCTGCCAAGTCAGCCAGTAAGTAAGCAGGTAATAGTCAGCCAGCAAGCTGGGCCATTCTTACTAGTTAGAATATGATACTTCGGTGTAGTAGTGCTATAATGGTTTTGACACATGCTAAGGACTCCTTTGTAAAGCAACTTATTTTGCTTTTATTCCAGCCAACGAAGCTCTGTCTAATCTCTAATAGGGGCTCGGTTCGGTTCACCCATCATGATTATGAAGCTCCAGTGAAGGCATGGCGAACTCGGACCAGATGCAATAAAGTTTTAGACTCCTCGCGATTTGACATCAATAAACATAAAGGTTGTGCAAAAAAGAAAGGGAAAAGAAGTCATTTGCAAAGCTCAATGCCAAGAGCTCTTTGGGCGATATTATACATAGCGCCTTCCTCATGATTTTGTTGATGTGTTGTTCCATCGTTTTCTTTATGGAGGGATCAAATTTATATCAAGATATCTGAAAGTCGTGTAGCCCGGGCGCCTTTACCTCAATCTAAGCGCTCTTCCGTCAGAGATGAAACGAACTAGCGCGTGTACGTATCAACTAAGGAATCTTATCGACAATTCCTTACACTAAGACTCCCGTTCTTCACCTTGGGCGAGACTCTAGGCTCCTTGTTTCTTTCACGAAATAAGTGATTGAATCATTCTCTGGCGATGTTGCATTGATTATATCGTGATTAAACATGAATCTAACAGTTCTGAAGAAACGTCTATCCGCAACCAAGAATATCGACTGATTATATTCGAAGTCAATCTTCAAGGGTCGAGTGAGTCTACTCTGAAGGAAAATGTAATTTTTTTATTTATCCCCCCCGACTTGAGGTCGGGGTTATCACTCAACTAAGAGTTTCGTGAGAAGAAGTACATCCCCGAGACCACATTCAGAACTCGAAATGGACATTATTAAATTATGAATTTCAAGTTATGCCGTTGGGTTTGACTAACGCACCAGCTGTATTTATGGACCTCATGAATCGGGTGTGCAAACCATATCTAGAAAAATTCGTGATTGTCTTTATTGACGACATTCTGATCTACTCAAAGAGCAAGCAAGAGCAAGAATAACATCTTAAGTTAATCTCAGAGTTGCTCAAGAAAGAGGAGTTGTATGCCAAATTTTCTAAATGTGAATTTTAGATTCCCAAAGTATAGTTCCTCAGTCACGTGATTGACAGTAAGGGCATTCACATGGATCTTGCCAAGATCGAGTCAATTAAAGATTGGGCATCTCCTAAGACTGCAACGAAGATTCGTTAATTTTTAGTTCTTGCTGGTTATTATCGAAGATTCATTAAAGGATTTTGAAAGATCGCCAAATCAATGACCAAGCTAACCCAGAAGAAGGTCAAGTTTGATTGGGTATCTATGTTTTAAATACCGTTGTTGAACTTATTTAAGCTTCCGCGTTTTAACATTGAATCTTTTAAATTTTACTGATGTAAAACTTATTATTATTATTTTCAATCTATGCAACGGTGTTTATTTTCAAAACGTACCCTTAGAGATCGTTCTTTATGCTTTGTACTTGAGATGATCAATCAAGTCACGCCTCCGGACACGTGTTCCGTCCAGGCCCCGTCCGGGGGTGTGACAGACTATTTGTAGGAACAAAGTATATCGTGTTCACTGATCACAAAAGTTTGCAACACATCCTTGATCAGAAGGAGTTAAACATGAGGCAACGTCGTTGGTTGGAATTGCTCAGTGATTACGATTGTGAGATTCGTTATCACTCGGGAAAAGCAAATGTAGTGGCTAACGCTTTAAGCAAAAAAGAACGAATTAAGCCATTACCTATTCGAGCCTTAGTTATGACTATTGGTTTGGATCTTCCCAAGCAAATTTTGGAAGCTTAGACTGAGGTAAGAAAACCAGAAAACCTCGAGGCTGAAGATGTGGGAGGTATGCTGGTTGATACTTCAAGGGAATCAGAAAACCCCAAAAAAGAAAAGTTGGAACTACGTGCTGACGGAACACTATGTTTGAATAACAAAAGTTGGTTGTCGTGATATGGTGATCTAAGGACTTTGATTATGCATGAGTCCTACAAGTCAAAATATTATGTTCATCCGGGTTCCGACAAGATGTACCAAGACATGAAGAAATTGTATTGGTGGCCCAACATGAAAGCCGATATAGCCACTTATGTTAGCAAGTGTTTGACATGCCTAAAGGTCAAAGCTGAACACCAAAAACCATCTGGTTTGTTGGTGCAATCTAAGATACCTTAGTGGAAGTGGGATAATATCACCATGGATTTTATCACCAAACTCCTAAGGACATCAAGTGGTTATGATACCATTTGGGTAATTATAGACCGACTTACTAAGTCTGCACACTTTTTGCCGATGAGGGAAAATGACCCAATGAAGAAATTGACAAGACTGTACATGAAAGAAGTAGTCACGAGACATGGAATAACAGTCTTAATCATTTGTGAACGTGACGGTAGATTTACGTTAAATTTCTGGAAGTCGTTTTAAAAGTCTATGGGTACTCATTTGGATATGAGTACTGCTTACCATCCGCAGACCGATGGACAGAGCGAAAGAACCATTCAGACACTAGAAGATATGTTACGCGCTTGCGTGGTAGATTTTGGAAATGGTTGGGTTAGACACTTACCGCTAATTGAGTTATCATATAACAATAGTTATCATACGAGCATTAAAGCTGCACCATTTGAGGTGCTTTATGGTCGTAAGTGTCGTTCACCTATTTGCTGGGCCGATGACGAAGATACTCAGTTTACCGGTCCAGAAATCATTCATAAGACAACCGAGAAAATCGTTCAAATCAAACAAAGAATTCAAGCTGCTCGTGATCGCCAGAAGAGTTACGCTGATGTGAGGCGTAAGCTTTTAGAATTTCAAGAAGGCAACAGAGTCATGTTGAAGGTATCACCTTGGAAAGGGGTTATCTATTTTGGCAAATAGGGGAAGCTGAACCTGAGGTATATTGGACCTTTCAAGGTGTTAGCCAAAGTGGGAACCGTTGCTTATAGACTCGAACTTCCTCAACAACTAAGCAGGGTTCATAGCACGTTTCACGTATCCAATTTAAAATGTTTATCCGACGAGCCGTTGGCAATTCCGTTGGATGAAATACACATTGACGATAAGCTTCACTTCGTTGAAGAACCAGTGGAGATTATGGATCGTGAAGTCAAGCGGGTAAAGCAAAGCCGTATTCCAATTATCAAGGTTCGATGGAACTCGAGAAGAGGTCCTGAGTTCACATGGGAACGTGAAGATCAATTCCGAAAGAAGTATCCTCATCTTTTCACAAAGACCGCACCCTCGACAAGTGCCACATCTTGAGCCTTGCAGACAAGGCTCCTTTAACGGGGAAGACTGTAACAATCCGTTATTTCAGGTCATTTTACGACTTAATTCTTGCCATTATTTATTTTTAGGGTTTTACGCATTTACTTTTAATTTTCATTGTTTAGTTAAATCGCGTAAACTAAAAATCAACATTTCACGTAAAACAGACATCAAACAAGTAAAAGTTTACGTCAAGAAAGTGTTATATAATTATTACGAAGATAATTTATAACTTTTCATATTATATTTTTATTGGTTACGTAAAACGTCCATGTTTCGCAATAAAATACATTTAGGCTTACACGGAAGCACCTATACCTATCTATACTCAAACAAATACCCACTATTATACTCAATACCCAAAATTAAATCATTTTTCACTTCTATACACACTATGTCGGATATACTAGCATCATACACAAATTAAATCCCAAAACTCTCCACTAAGTATCACCTTTCTAGTTGTAACCTTACAAGAGTACACTTTAAGATACAATTTTCCATAAATTGGCACATCAAATGTGTCTTCCCCTCCCATTCCAACCGTTCCCTCCTCCTAGGGAGGAGGAGAACACCTTACAAACTCTTACAACTTGTACTCAAAACCACTACTAATCCATGGTATGTTTAAGGTAGTTTCTACATTACATGTGACTATATAAGGCAAGTCTTAGGAAAGCAAGCACACTCTTTCATTTGCAAGTAAACAAAACACACAAAATCCTCTCTTTTCCTTCAAAAACCCACGGCTCAAAAACTCCAATTAGGGTTTCCATAGTTTTTGATTTTACAAAGATACAAGCATACTAGTGTTATTAGTAGGGTTATCTAAGGTGATTCAAGGTATATTGGAAGCTTGGGTGTTGATTATACAAGGGTTATATCAAGAAGATAATTAGGGTTAGCAATTATGACAGGCAACTTATTGTCGCCTTCCAAAAATGCGTATTCAAGATGGGGTGGCAGTTCCTTGAGTTCAACCTCGGGAGGTTCATCAATGGAAGGTTCAATGGTTTTAGCTTCACAGAGTTTGAGCTCTTTCCTAACTTCAGGCATATATTGTTCATGATTTGGGAGGGGGGGTGGTGGTTCACTGTTCAAAATTGCTTCTAGAATCAGGATGTCCCCCTCAGGATCCTGATAAGTTGGATCAACTTCAGATGAAGTTGGATCATCTTCTAGAGCAAGAAACGAATCTGCTTCTTCAAACAAGAGAAAGTCACTGTCCCCGAAAGGAGTGAGAGTTGGAGAAGCAGTGTTACCAAATTCTTATGGAGGACACTTTATTTTGGACAAGAATGATGGATTGATATATGAGGACCCAAAATATGTAAGACCCATTTTGTAGGTCTAATGTAATGTATTGGACTTGTACAAATTTACCAAGTAATAAAATTATAAAACTAGGTTATAATTTATTATATTATTTATATACGATCTATTTTGAGTATTTAGTTTTAGACTTCTAATTTTTATAAATTCTGGGGACAGTATTTTTATATAATAGTACATTATCATAAGGATATCAACATTTAAGAACTCGAAATATCGAAGCTATTAACCTAGAAGTTAGGATATTTACAAGGAGTACAATTATTAAATATACAAAATTGTTTTTATACAAGTAGTTTTACAAAATTGGGCACTGTTTCAAATCTGGTTAAAAATATATGGATGTTTTTTATAATGATAGTACATGTTATCGAGATTCCAAAGCATATAAGAAAACTTACGAAAAAACAAAGCTATAACGAAGGAGATACGATTTTCGTAAGATTTAAAGTTATAAAAATAATTTTATAAACTGTTTTGAATTTACTATTTCGACGCAGATTTTTATAAAATCTATGAATATTTTATTTGCATAGTGTATCTCGTCACAATTCCATACATATAAAGAACAAGCGAAACGGAGTTAAAATGAGTAAGTTATGAGTTTTTAAAGATTTCGGATAAATAGAAACTATTAAAACTAATTTATTTTAATAAATAATTTTCTGTGATTTTTATAAAAATATAACAATCTGATGGAAATGTAAAAAGTGGTTTACAAGTGTTTTCGGGTCCGTTTGGGCTATAAAAACCTTAAGAAATATTGTAGTAGCATTTATATAATATTTATATACGTTTTTAACTTTATAAATATTATTTTAAAAAACAATTAAACTAATTATATAATATCATTATATAATCAATAAAAATATTAAATCATGTATTATTAACAAATAATCAATGGTTGGACAAAAATAATATTTTATTTTACGGATACATATACGTAGACATTTATTTAACAAATACGATTTAAATATGTTTTGGACTTTTTTTAAATCTAAACAAAATGCCTAGTAGAGTGATGGTGTAACTCTATAACTTATGATGTTGTATTTACATTAAATACGTTATACTCATACGACTTATAATTAATTAGGTTGCATTCGGATTTCGCGAGACGATTTACTTATTTAAATTATATAATCAATCCATTCACTTAAGATGAGTTCATAGCCCCATTTTTATACGATTCCAATGATTTACAATTCTCGAGGTAAGAAACATGCATGTATTTACATTTGGACGCAAGTACACTTTAAACAAGTTACAAGTTTGCCTAAGTAGCTATAACCCAATATGCCCATGAATCATGAACTGTTAATTACTGGATTGTAAGCGCGAATGTTATGAATAGATCCATTTAGGATTGACATCCCCGTCCAGGTGAGTAGCGCTCACTAGTTTCGGCGATACCGAAACGACGAACGTATACCATGTTGGACTTTGGATGTTGCGGGTTGAACATCTACACGGGCACATTATTGACATTAAATTGCACACATACATGTTGTAGCTTCAGTTTCATGAGCTTAGCGCAGGCATAATTACATTTTGAGATATTGTATGTGTTACATGTCTTACACTTTGAAATCTTGTGGTCCTACTTTACACATTACTTAAACCTGTGAATTCACCAACTTTATGTTGACGTTTTAAAGCATGTTTTTCTCAGATCAATAAGGTACAAGAAACAAGGATACAATGGTGGTCATCATTTTGGAGACACATTACTATAAAGATTTATGTGCATTACATTTTGGGAATATCTATTATGTATTAAAATCTTTACATTTTCAAGGATGAACAATGTAAGCTTCGGGCTTTTGTAACAAACAATTTATTTAATCCAATGTATCATTTTCAAACGATTTATATAGAGGTCGTTCTCTCATCTTGTGCTATTGATTTATGATGTAACACTCTCAGACCCATATTCCGCTGCGACCCTATTTGGGGGTGTTACAAAAAACCTCTCTACGACGTAGAGATATCGCATCTAAAACTTCTTTGAATTGTTAACTTCGTATTTTTTACTATAATTGAGTTTTTTTCTACAAGTTCTATAACTCTGTAAATATAGGGCTTATTGTTATTGTATGAGACATCTTGGATCAATAATTATTAATAAAGTATGCCATTATTAGGGTTTTTATACTCTTTTGAGGTTTTATCCTCGTTCTCTTGGATTAGTTTATCAAGATTGGCTTACGCGTTCTACGCTAGTTGGCATTTAGAGCTTATTAGCATCTTGGATGGTGAAGATTCAAAGCCCACGTTGTTGGTGGGGTATGGTTTGAAAAGCACATGGATTATGATTTTATCAAAATAATATCCAAAACTACGCTTTGTGTTCGTAGGTGGAGGTAACAACTATGAAAACCATGAGGGGTAGCAATTATGGATGTTCAAGGATTCACCCAACCATAGGCGGATCTATTGACAACCATAAGTGCAACCAAACCTCGTTCAACAATAAGAGGGTTGATGATAGCGAGGAAAGAATGAAGATGGATATTCGACTACCAACGATCAAGTGGTTTCATTCATGAGTTTTGATCAATAATAAGGTATTTTCTTTAATTGTTGATAATTATGGAGCTTGGAACTTAGTGTCAAGAATTTTGGTTAATTACGTTAATTATCCAATAGAAACTTGTTTGGTTGAAGGTTATGAGGTTTGTAAGATCCAATATATGTTGGTAAGTTCTACAAGGAGGAGGTAATTTTTGATTTGGATGACATGGAAGATTGTCATATTCGGTTAGTAAAATCACGGCGACAAGGTTTTTATGATTTAAAGCGTAATCTCACTTTTTCATATGGAAAGGAAAGAGAATTGCGATGATTCTATCCGAAGAGAAAGAACATCTACCAATGGCCGAAGTCTCGGTTGAGGAAACGGGGAAGACAAAGGATTATAGGGTTTTAAAAAATCTTGAAGATAAAGCTACTGAGTCCAAAGTTATTAAAGGTACAAAGGTTTGTGATTTAGATTATAGGTTAAATTTAAAGATGATCATAAAGAATCCAATTAAGTTTTCAATGGCTAACAAAGTAATTATTTTTGTTGCAATTGAAGATTTTGTGATTGTTGATAAGAGGTATGTAATCCAACATTCGAAGTCATGGGTTGATCATTGAAAGTGTGGTAGGCGTATTATTGAATATGAAGAGAACACTTGACTTAATTTGGAATTCAAGGATACTGTTGACAATTGTCAACTGATGAAGCTTTGTGAGGTAGATGAAGTCGTTACATATGAGAACTCGGGTCCAGTTCTTTTCAAGTGAGAGGGGATCGATGATGGGGACAAGTTTGAGACGTGAAGCCAACATTCTCTACGGTGTAGAGGGATTCCTATGCCTCCGCCGTAAAGCTGCGATCGAATAGCTTTTTATTCGAGAAAAAGCCTCTACGCCATAGGGGGAAAACCCTCTCTAAGCCGTAGAGATACCTTTGGATTACGGTTTATTAAAATCCGCATTCGCGTCCTGCTTAAACATCTACTGACTAACAAGTACTTTTCTCCGCGAATCACCACAAACTTGTAATACTAATGACCACCGTTTTCGTATCGCCATTGCATCATGACACACGGGCACTCTGCCATTTATATATGAAATTATGCGCGATCAATTATCATCGCGAAAAATAAGGCATGACAAATTTATGATTACATGGCACCGTAGTCGCACGAGTACGTGCTTGCGGGTACAGCTAGTATTCCATTACTCATCTATTTACGTTGTTGGTGGGACGTTAGGTCAAATAAAGCTAGTTGCCATTGGATTTGGTAGATGTATCTGAGCGAGCAATAAATATTCAACCTGTGTTTAGATAAATCAGTTAACTATTTCTCGTATTTAAAAGATAATTGATCGGCTTGAGTAGGGGTGCTCACGCTCCGAAAATCAGACCGGACTGGCCAAGACCGGACCGGACCGGACCGAAACCGAATTGGTCCAAAACGCTGGACCGAGGACCGGACCGAAATGGTACGGTCCGGTCCGGTTCGGTCTTCGGTCCGGTCCAGTCCTACAAGGCATAATCATCGGGTTTTTTTGTAAGACCGACCGGACCGATGACCGAATATAACAAAAAGCATGGACCGAGGACCGGACCGAAATACGTTCGGTCAGGTTCGGTATGGTTTTTCGGTCTGATCCGGTCGACGGTCCAATATGCTCAGCCCTAGGATTGAGTATGACGTTTTCTAATGAGTTAAAAGATACTCCTTACTATTATTGTGACTAAAGGCTGAAAATTAGCAAAATACTGTAGTTAAAACTTTAACTGGTTGTGGTCTTGTGAATTTTGACTCTGTGAGTTGTAAGATGTTTTATATTGTAGAGTTAACGATGCAGAAAACTAGCAACTATAGATGATTAGGCTTTGCACAATTTTATATTTGTAAGTGACCAAAACTTTAGGCTTACATTAATCATGCGATGATGCGAGGAATGCATATGTCATTTCATTACTTTGAAAAGAAAAAGAAAAATTATAGATACAACGCTTAGACATAACAAATGAAGAATTGACAGGTCATTTATTTTTTGCTAGTCTCCATAAAGAAAAACTGGGGAAATTGCATATATATATTAATATTTGATGACGCATAATATGTGTAACAGGCCTCCGGGCCTGGATTACATAAATTACACATGGGCCCAAGCCCAACAAGATAATCGCAAAGCACAATAGGCCAAAGCCAAGCCCAGTCCCGTGCTGGCACGGCCCAGAAGAAATAAGACGAACGTAATACGCCTTCCGCAGACCAAACAACATCCGCAGAAGGGAACCCACGACCGCAAGACACGATTACGGCAGACCCTTACCCGATGAGGGTCCCACTTCGGCCCACTAACAGAAATAAGCGAAATATTAGGAAAACCTAATATTTAGCTCACCTATAAAAGGGGGGGGGGTACTCTAACCCCCCACAAGGTATGATTTTCTGACCACATTTCATACACACATACTCTGACATTCTCTGACAAACATGTTTAATTACTCTCACGCCGGAGTCCAATCGTGGGGTCCATCCCCACGATAAGACTAACGGTTTACCTTTCATAGTCAAGGAAATTATCTCATTACTTGATTTAGTACAAGATCCCATCCTTGGGCCTGGCCCAATAACCTCCCAGATCTATCCACTCAACCCATTACGTATTTTGTACTAACAAGTTAGCGCCATCCGTGGGACCTGCGTTCTACAAAATACTTACCATGAGCAATCATGAACAAACCACTCCTAGCCAACCCACGTCGGCGGTGCGGAACACGGTTGGGAGAGGAAAGGAGCCAGCTACGCAAGATCGAGGTGGGCCCGCGTCTGACGCAACCCTCCGAGAATATTGCGACAAAAATTACAATCAGCTGCTGCCAATCATGGCCGAGAAGTTTAGTCGGGAGAAAGAAAAAAGTGAAAAGCTGAAGGAGCTAAAATCCCGGCTTAACTTCGAAGGATGTTCCGGAACATCGCAGTACCCCGAGTCAAAAATGATGGACACCAAGGAACACGAAAAAAGGCACAGATCTAGGCGCCCCCGTAGCCCCAGAACTAGTGTATTCTCAAGAATAAGACGTGAGCGGTCAAGATCACCAAGGCAAGGGTCGAAAGAAGGAGGCGTGTTTAAAAGGATAGGAAGTAGGGGGAGAGTGTGTCCGCACGCTCAGACAGCTACAGCTAGGGGTGGAAACGAGCCAAGCCGAGCTCGAGCCTCACAAGGCTCGAGCTCGGCTCGTTTATATTTAAGAAAGCTCGAGCTCGAGCTCGGCTCGGTACGAGCCTTGTTATATGAGCTCGAGCTCAGCTCGTGGTAATTTATATAAAGCTCGAGCTCGAGCTCGTCTCGTTTTTATGGCCTACATATGATAAATCTCGGCTCGAGCT